>JANBQQ010000014.1:0-10816 GCA_027577275.1 Coemansia sp. RSA 988 | reverse complement strand
CTGCTGCTGCTGCTGTTGGGATGGAGGCGGCAGCGGCGATATTGACGGAGACTGTTTGTTTGCCTGTGAAGAGGTGCCATGGTTCGGCAGAAGTGTGCGTGACACGGTAGTACATGGGATAGCATCCCTCAGTTTCTGGATCTCGTGAATGTCGCTGGCGAAGGTCGCTGCAAGTTTCTCATTAGATCCTGGATGTCGGCTGGCAACGTCGCCCATGCTATGCAGCTCCTCGCATTCGTGACTTGATTGAATATTGTAGTCAATACAACTCAGCTCAATCTTAGCTAGTTCAAGCTCCGCCTGTAGCTGCGTAATGTGCGCATTAACGGTAGCTCGCTTCTGTGTTAAACGCAAACGTTGCTCTACAAGTAACTCTGGGGTTTGCGCATATAAATCTTGGTGCGCAGTGGCAGCAATACCTTCGTGTTCAGATCTACGGGTAATACATTTAAGCGCTGTTTGCTTTGCGTTTGCTGCATTGCTCAGATATTCGGCAACAGCAGCCACATGCTTTAAGCGTACCTCCGAGGTGACTTTTGCCAGCGTCTTCTCATTGCACACGCTACGAGGAAGCAACGATTCTTCCAGATGTAATTTATTCATGTGTATATCGTCGACAGGAGAATCACCGTGTCGCGCCGCAGCAGAGCTGGAGGCCCCAACTAGTGCACCCATGCGATTGTTACTACTGGTGTCCACGTTGCTGGTCTCAACAACAGCTTCGTCAGAGGAAGGCACGGAATCGGCTGATCCGCTAGTCGTGCTCCGAATTTTTGCTTTACTTTTTAGAACAGCAGGCATAAATACGCCAGCCTGATCGTCCTTTGAAAGTGGTGTGCTCGACGCCGAAACCACATTAGATGGCAAATGCTCTGCCTGCCTTTTGGATTGGTGTTGCTTCTTTTGTAACAGAGCTCGCGCCTGTCTTTGGCTGATTTGAAGCTTGAGCTCTGCAATTGCTGCCTCCTTCTCCTTGAGGCTCGTCTTTGCTCTCTGCAAAGTGACGTTGACGTCTTTAGGCGCGCTAGAGATGTGTTTCTTTGGAGGCATATGCGTTTCAACCGCACTGTGTTCGAGACTAGGCAAACCAGCAGAGTTCTGTATGCGTAAGCTGTTAAAGCTATCCTCTGTAGGCCTCTGGCCATGTCGCTTCCGGTGCATGTTCGCTTTATGGAGTACTTTACTGCGCTGAATAAGCCTGTCAGTCGCACCTCCGTTGTTATCTTCCACATCAGAGTCGGAGCCAGAGTCGGATCCAAACTGGCTGCCGCCTTCCTCTATAAACGCAATAAGACAATCGTGCTCACTGTTGCATACAAGGCTTTCCTGATCGACAAGTTCCGAAAGCCTGTTTGATGATGACGGCCGCGAAATAAAGCTAGGTGGTCGAGTCACCATGTCGCTGCTGCCGTCTTCTTCAGTATCTCTAGTTTCGGCAAGTTCTGGCAATATTGCAGCGCCAAGCACTGTACGTGGAATATCGTTAGTGTCGCGCAGGGCCGAAAGACGACTACCAGGTGCGCTGGATTTGGGTGTTCGAGGGCCCATATACGGTGGACTAGGAGCACAAGATCGGTCAAAACGTTGCTGCCTTGAAAACGTGTCCGAATTCGGAGTAGATGGGGGCGGCTGCGCAAAAGGAAATGCTTCAGGTAAAACATCCACAGCACCCTGCCAAGGCGCCTGCGAGGTCGAGGCACTCTCATACCCTATATCAGAGCTTGTATCCATGTCCACCTCTGGTGAAGATACCCTGCTATTGGCCGAAGAAGCCTGCGTGTCCATGTCAACACTATTGGAGGCCGGACTTTGCGGAGGGATTGTTGTGTCATTTTGATCAGGCGCAACAGAGTTTCCAATGATGCAGGAAGTGCCATTCCCTTCGGCTAAAATCGCAGACATATCAGCACCCGTGGCAGAATCGCAAGCACCAGTATCAGCAGCTAGAACCACATTTATACAGGCATCGGATATCATGTCCAGACTGAACTCGTGAGCCAGTACATCCAGCTCTGACGCAACGGCAATGGGTGCGTTCTTTATATGGCTGTAGATATCCTCTGGGTCGTCGAGTTTAATGCATCTTAACAATAGCATGAGCCCTCGGAATTCTGGAGCTTGGAGCAATTTAGGATCTCGCCGCTGCAGGATATCAGCGAGCCGCTGCTTGACAATCTTAGTCACATTATCGCAGCTGCTATCCACTAAATTCTGCTTTTGCATTTTCTCTGTAGTGGCGATTAGCGGGGACGTGATTTGCCTTTCACCAGTCTCAACCTCGCCATCGGAAAGATATCCACCATCTATATTGTTATGGTTATCTTCCGGTTGGCTGAGCTCGCCTTCAGACATCGATGTGCGCCTTGCATCCGAATTGTGCCTGGACTCGGTGGCTGGAAGCTGATCGGCAGCACTAGCATTGGCAAACTGTCTATGAGAAAGATCATGGCCGTATGGATCCAAAAGCTCATGTGGGTGCCGGAAGTCAGAAGATTCTGCAAGTGGCAAGCTGTCAGCGTACGCAAACCTCGGCGTTTCTTTGACGGCACGCCCATGCCCCATCAATGGCATGGTTGTATGGGTGGTAGACAAACCAGGGAGATTATACGAGAATCCAGAATTAACATCGGAAATCTGAGCGTGTAATGGGGTTTGATAGTTATAAGGCTTGTCTGGAACACCTGCCAATGATGGTCGGCCAATTCCAGACGGATATGTACCAAACGTATCCGACCAAGCTCTCGTTGAATATGAAGGCAAGGACTGTGTGTCGGCTGTGGTAAAACTGTCTACGTACAGCGGCGCATATACGCCCGCATTCTGATTGATGCCTCCATGGTAATCCAAATGTGCATTGCGACTGTAGTAACCACTCAGATCGTGCGTCGCATTGGGATTCGCAAAGTTGCGGTGGAGTGCACTGCTACTGCCAGTACCCCCATCTAGCTGTTCCACCGTGGCCCGATACTGATTGAGCATATCCGCAAATTCCCTGTCTTCCAAAGGATTGTTACTAAGCGCTGCATGTTCCTGCGATGACGGCTGAGTGGGATCAAATAACGGCTCGTGAAACGAAGTCGTAAAAGAAGATTCTGCTGAGTTGTTGCCCCAACAATCGTTAGCTGGCGCCAGCTCTCCATGCTCTAGCGGAATTAGACTGCCCTGGATATCTGGTGCATAGCGGCTGGGTGCATCTAAAACCGACCTAGAGGTTGTAGTAGTCTGCTCAATACAGATATTGGATCCTGGAGCTGTGCCAACAATATCGTGTCTAACTGCGTCGGGATTGCTACTGAATTGCGACGCAATTTCTGCATCGCCCTCCTCTGATACCACCGTATGCTACAAGAGTGTTGAAGGCTGACATAGTCTTTTTTATCAGCAATTTTGCAATTAAGCGATTTCG
Source organism: Coemansia sp. RSA 988 (assembly GCA_027577275.1). Taxonomy (NCBI): domain Eukaryota; kingdom Fungi; phylum Kickxellomycota; class Kickxellomycetes; order Kickxellales; family Kickxellaceae; genus Coemansia; species Coemansia sp. RSA 988. The sequence continues at coordinate 7,410 of JANBQQ010000014.1, read as the reverse complement.
TTGCAGACATCAACTGGCTCTCCTGATAGAAAACAATCTATGTAGTTGTAAGGCGGGGCAGAGACATCCATAGGTGTCGCTGAACGAGCTTGTTACCATTTTATCAAGGCTTGAGGCCAAGGAATCCATTCTAAATTGGCCTGAAAGTGTGAAAATAAACTTTCGCAAAAAAAGACTGAAAAAAGATCAAAGGCTGACATGATTTCTGTCTCCACTATTAGATATGCCTCATTTTAATATCACGTGAAATGGAATTTAATTGGAAGTCAAAAAAGTTGGAAAGCTACAGCTCATCGTGAACAACATCCTCCTCGTCTTCCTCATCATCTTCCTCCTCGGCTCTCTTCGCAGCCTCGGCAGCCTTCTCGGCAGCGCGCTTGGCCTCCTCTGCAGCAGCCTTCTTAGCGGCCTTCTTGGCAGCCTTTCTCTCAGCCTTTGCCTTGGCGGCAGCAGCCTTTGCGTCGTCCTCAGCATCATCATCTTCCTTCTCAGCGGGTTCATCCTTCTGCTCAACAGGCTCCTTTTCTTTCTTTACAGGCTCTTCGTCCTTTGAATCCTCTTCTGCAGCGGCGGTATCCTCTTCAGCAGACTCAACAGATTCGGAATCGTCCTCATCCTCAACGTTCGCCCTCTTCTGTTCCTTAGCGTCGTCGTCAACCTCCAGCTCGTCTTCATCAGCCGCAGTATCTTTTTCGGCTGCTGAATCGTCAGTGACATTTGACTCATCGTCCTCGTCACCCTTCTTCGCCTTGGCCTTGGCCTTCTCCTCCTCTTCGGCCTTCTTTGCCTCGCGCTCCTCCTCAAGCTTCTTAGCTTCGGCCTCATCAACAACCTTCTTTGCCTCGATCTCTGCCTCCATATAATCAGCCCATGTGCGGTTTCCAAACTCGGAGGCATAGTCAATATCGTCAGTGATAAGGATGTTGCTGAAGATTGTCCCTGATTTGACCGTCCAGACATCAAGGCCAACGTAGCCAATGTTGAATACAGCCAGGTCCTCGTCATCTTCATAATCAGGATTGTCGATCAGTGGAGCAGTCCATTCGCCCTTATATTCTGGGTTCTTGATCATCTGTGGTTTCCATACACCCTTGTATTCTGGGTTGGCAATCATCGGCGGATCCCAATCGCCGTCCATGTCATCATCCCAGTCTTCGGGCTTCTTGGCGTCAGCATCAGGAATGGTCTCTGGGCCATCAACCCAGTCGCTGGGCTTCTCATCCTCTGTGTCCTCGATCATGGCTGGGCCATCTACCCAGTCCTCGGGCTTTTTGGCATCAGGATCGGGAATCTGCTTCTCTGGCAGGACCTTCCAGAAATCCTCGACTTTGCCTTCATCTTGCACCTTGTTATCAATGCGGATCTCAAAAGTCTTATCTGGCTTGACCCAGAACGTGTACTGATGCGTAAGCTGGTCGCCACGGGGCTGGATGACCTTATCAATCTGGCTATTCGTGTTGTTGTAGTTGATAATGGCATGCACACGACGGTTGGTAGAGCCACAGATATCGGGGCCAAACATAACATCGTAGCTAGAATCGCCATCAAACTCTGCCGGGTCCAATGTAGGCGGGAGCAGTTTCAAGTAGGCACCGCCACAATCAATGTCTTGCTCATACTTGACGGTAAATTGCACCACAAAGTCCTTACCCTTCGTGTTAAACGGACGCTTCAGCTTGGCCGCGTATCCATAGAATCTGGCATCATCCACGAGCTGCAGTCCGACGCTATTCTCCTCGTCGGCATACCACTTGCCAGGCGAGAGCTTGATGGCGCCATTGTCTTCGCGCGCCTTTGATGGCTTGAAGTTGTTAATGCTGTCGGGATCAGAGAATGTCTCCTCATAGTAGACACGGCCAAGAGCACTGCCGGCAAAGGCCGTAATAGCTGCCAGAGCGATTGAGCAACGCATTGGCTTCTTCTTGTTTTGGGGGGGGGGTAATGTATGTGTTAGCCCGGAGGTATGAATATAAGGAGGGTTAAGAGCAAGAAGCAAGGTGTATTTTTTGTTTATTGCTAAAGTACAGCGAGAGCGAGGTAGGTGTCAATACAGAGAAGGAACAGCAAAGAGAACGAAGAGTGCTCGTTGGCAAACAAAGCTAAAAAAAACCCCCTCCGAACGTCGTTGCTACTGGAATCTTCTGGCAGCAAGATGCTGGCTGATGCTGATGGCTGACGCGGGTCGCTTCCCGACGTAGCGTCGGCTGATTGGCAGGCGCGAGAAGACCGACTTACTGCAAGTGCCGTGAGTCTGGGTTTGGTCGTAGTGGCTTGCCCTTCTAGGGGAACGAGCCGCGTCGTTTGAAATGGCTTTCCCAGCCCTACAGTTTCTACAGTCACGTTATCTATAATCGGGAATCACACCATCTGGCTGATCAAAAGTTTTTCTGCAACATACTGATTGCGGCTCTGTTGCCCCCTTGAAGTCGCTTGGATATAGAGATGGCCTTGTGGACCGATAGTGCTGGCGCAAGTGCCAGTGAAACCCCCTCTTCTCTTCTTTTCGCCAATTTCAGAAAAATTCGCAACTGAGAAATAAAAGCAATACGTCGAAATGGAAAACGACCGCGGAGATATTGTTGACCTTTACATTCCTCGCAAGTGGTAAGCATCCGACTCAACACCATTGCGAAATGGTTGATCCTGCAAATTGCTTTGGTCTCCTTTCAGTGGCACCCACTGCCAAAGCTGCTATACGCATTACACAAGGCAATTTTGTAAAAAGAGACTGTTGTTCACTAATTCAAATGCATGAATTGCCTCAATTCTTTGTTGTATACACTTTACTATATCTGAACTACGCCGTGGTATTGAAACATCTACTTGATCGACTATGAAGGGGTTGTTTTTCATTGATATACTTTATGTGGATATAATGTGGTACTAAACGGTGTATTAAAATTACGTGATGGACTGTATAGCTCTGCGACTGGCCGTCTGATTGGCGCCAAGGACCACGCTGCGATCCAGATCAACATTGCTGAGGTCAATAACGAGGGTGTCCTGACTGGAGCCACCAAGACCTACGCCATCTCGGGCATGGTCCGCGGCCGTGCCGAGTCTGACGATTCGCTCAACCGCCTTGCTTCCAACGACGGCTACCTGAAGAATGTCTGGGATTACCAGAGGTAGATTTTTGTCTTTTATTTTCAAGGTACATGTTGCAATGTATGTCTAGTGCTTTAAGACATTCTCCCCTAAAGTAGCTTTGTCTCAATGCTAGATGTTATTTTTGTCTCAAAAGCCGCCATTACCAGAAAGCAGCAATTAAATACGTAAAATTGTTCAGAAAGGTCTTGTTTTTGAGCGCATGTAAGTTTCATTTCGATACACAAGAGGAGGCGAAATAACAAAAAAGAAATATGTTTTTTCAATGTCTAGTCAGCAATCAATTCTTCAACACGCCAGTCTTCGTAACTACCGTCTGGGAGATAGCGACGGATAACAAAGGGAATCTTCTTGCCGCGCAGCTCCTTCAACGCAATCAAATAGGGATCGCTGTCGCCATCCAGCTCAACCATGACGGGCGCGTTCATGCTAATTTGAAGAGCTCGGGCACCAAGAATGCGTGCACGCTCGTATTTTGTCATGTATGGTGTGGTGATGCGCTCCTTAGCTGGGGTTGGTTGCACGTTGCCATCTGGGAGAAAGATCTCGACAGAATCTTCTGGATTCTGCATCTCTGTATCCGGCTCTACCTCGTTGATCTACATGATATAAAAATATATTTAGTTATTACAGGATCCCACTTCCCAGAAGTCATAGAAACGAGATCAGTCTATGCCAAAGAATACAATTTTGGTGTTCAATAATCAAACGCGCTCGCTGTCTGGATGTCGTCTTCTCCAAGGCTATATTTGTAAAAACTAACCTCATCTTCGTAGTAACTACAGTGTAACAAGATAGGTCGGGAGTATAAACAAAATAGTCAAGAGTTTTAGCAAAGTTACCAACTAATTTAGAGGTTTGTAGGCGGTTGTGTGTATATGTATTGCAAAAAGAAAGTGTGTCGTTGCTGAACGTACTCATTCTCGTTGTCGGACATGCTTAAAAGAGAACGCTATTGTTTCTTTGTGCGGCCGGTGCTGAATTAGTCTGTATGTGCTCGATTAGTGGAGAGTATTTGTACAAGGAATTAATAACCACAAGCAAATATAAATAAAAAAAGTTGCACAAGAGAACCGCGAACTAGCTCTTCGGTTCGTTGAAAGGGTTGCTCATTGGCGCGGCTCACAGAAAAAAAAACGAGCCATAAGGACATTAACTCTTATCAACGCTTGATTAACACCAAAAACAGCAGGCCAACATTTGTCTAAATAGCGAAAACGCCTCTGTGCTTTAAACCTGATACTCGCCATGCAAACACCACGTTCAGGGGCAGCATCCGCGGCGCCAGGTGCAGCACCAGGAGCAGCGACACGAGGCGATACATCAGCAGCAAACTTCCATGACAGCGATCGGCAGTCCATGGAGAACCGGCTCTGTGAGGCGCTAGAGACACTCTCACAGATCCGTGTGACAGTAATGAACCACGAGCAAGCGAACGAGCAGGTACTGGAGCAGCGAGTGGACAGGCTGGTACGCGGATACGCCGATATGTTTGAAACCAAGGATAGACTCAACGTCAATATCCCAGAGGAGGTGTTGGCATATGTGAAGGATGGGCGAAACCCAGACGAATTCACTAGCCAGTTTATGGAGCGGGTTGCCTCGGAGAACCAGTTCACAAACGGCAAGATATCGGCATTGACTAGCTTTAGACAAGAGTATGAGGCAAAGCTCAACGAGTTCTTCCCAGAAGAGTCCGCCGAACGACCCAACCACCAGCAAAAGCAACAGCCAGAATGAATTAGTTTTATACTGCGCATGTCTAATGCCCCAGCTTTTTTTTTATGCTCTTGGTAAACTTTTTTCTGTTCTCTCTTTTCTTATTTGATTGAATTTATTTCTTTGTTTTCGACAAACCTCTTTCCTTGTTTAGTTCTTAGCGCCAATCTACGAGAGAAGAATGTCGGGTTCGTTTTTCGGTGGGTCAAATCCCCCTGAAGACGACCCGATTGCACGCGGGCGAGCAGCGTTCCTTGCATCGACCTCGGCAGACATCGACAATAGGCTCGAATCGCTAGCATTGGAGGACAATCTAGGAGACCAGCTTCCCGAAGACCAGGACACTTTTAACACGGAGACATTTGATGCAGATGTTGGAGAACTCACCAATGGCGAATTCGATTTTTTCCAGAACACGCTGGCGAACCAGACAAAAATGACATCACCACAGCAGCACCAATATCAGTCGCCACCGCAGCAGGATACTATGCAGATGCTCCAGAGCATGGGTGTCGGTATCAATCATCCAGTAGCTCCAGAAACTGGCCTAGGTAGCAAGAGTGGAGACGAGCGTCAAAGAGTCACAACGCTGGCAGAACTCGAGGCCAAGATTATCTCACAAGGGTCAACGCCAATGCCGGGAGTATCTCAGTCCGTGCGCAAGGTGGCCGACCCTGAGACCATTGCTAGTCGCCGTGAGCAAAGGCTGGAGAGAGAGGACGCCCTAACTAGATATAACAACATGATGTCGCAGCGCGATAAGGAGTACATTGTGCGCATCCAGATATCGCAACTGCTCACGGACGACCCGGCAGCCGATGATTTTTATTGCCATATGTACCAGCTCTCGCGTGGGGCCATGTTTGGTGCTATGCAGCAGCAACAGCAGGCGGGTGTGACAGGCGGATCCGGCAATGCAACAGAGTCAGGTCGTTCATCAAGCGCAGCACATGGCCCTGTTAAAGCGGCGTTGGCAGGTGTGGAGCTGCAGAATGGCGTTGGACAAGAACGTAGCACAGAAGCAGCCAGCAGCCCAATGCCAAAGCAGCAGACAGGCGGCGAGCGCGGACAGCATCAGCATTTAGTGCGCGCACGGCGCAGCGACACGCAGACCTCGATGGCGCGGATGCAGCAGCAGGTGCAGCGGATAGTCAACGAGGCGCGACGGCGGCCAAAGGTAGCGCACGTAGCGGCAGAGGGAGCGCTGGGCAAAATCTCGGTGACCTCAGCGCGCAACCCTAAACAGGCCATCCAAGTGCAGCGCAGCCACGGCGGTAGCATAAGTCAAGGTTCTCCAGGTCCGTCAACGGAGGCAGGCGGAGCGCTTGCAGGGCTGGGCGATGCGCGCAACCCGACTGCAGAGCGGCGAAAGACGCTGCGTGCAATTGAGGAGGTGTACATAGGGGTGCTGCGTCTGGAACAGCTGGTACGCGAGCAGGCGCGGCTGCCCAGCGTGGCGGATCATCCATCGGTGCAAGGGTGGGTGGCAGCATACAACGCGGCAAAGGAACTGGCGTGGGCGGAACTGGAGGCGACTCAGCCGATCCTCAACGTTTACCCGCATCCTCTGGTGCGTGTGCTGGCATTTGCCAAGGGAAAGCGTGCGGTTGGACGATTGGTCCACCATTTGTCGATGGACCAGGTGCTGGCATTGACGACGACAATCATTGCAAACTTTGAGAGTTTGGACGTCTGTCGTGTTGGCAGCTTTGGCTACGCAGGTGCTGCTGAGGCACAGCAACGCGAGGAGACTGAGCTGTTCCTGCATATGGTGATGCCGACAGCGCTAGGGTTTCTGGCAGAAGCGTCGCTGCAGATTGTCAATGGCCTGTTTGCGCTATTTATGGAGCGTAACAATGTGGCATGGGTGGCGCGCACGCGGCCAGCACTAGTGTTCTTGATGGTGGTGTTAGGGCGCACGGCTGCATTGAAGCAGCAGTCGCAGCAGTCACAGGAAGTGTATCAGGCAGCTGAACTGTACAGCCACCTGTTTAACTCACTGCGTGGGTCTCTAGTGGCGATTTTTCCACAGCAGCCGCTGGGTCATATTCCCAGCCCGACTGAGGACATGTACGCATGGCAATTCTTGGCGGCGCTGGCAACGGCAGCATCGGCCGAGCAGCAGCATGCGCTGGTGGCCGAGGCGCGTGAAAAGGTTCTCGAGAAGGTACAGCTGGCAAAGGACCCGCGTCTGCCAGCGGAGATGTCTTCGGCGATCCTTACCAACGTGAATATGTTCCTCAACGCACTTGGCTTGGATGCGTCGCAGGTTACAACTTGATAGGGGTTTTCCTTTTTCCTTTGGCGTTCTTTTTTATACTTGTAGGCAGCTCTCATACTAGCAACAAGAAAATTTAAACCAAACATATTTTTAAGAAACCTCCTTGCAAACCCCCAATTTCTTCAATCCTGCAAAAAAGGCATATTGGGTTCATCTGCATCTACAAATCTGATCAAAGGGGGGGGGGCAAAGAAGGACGATGCCTAGGTCATTTACTATAGCTTGCAAGCGTATGGCAAGTGTTGTAAGGAAAGAACAAAGGCAGTTTTGTGCAGAGATGAAAATAGTGTAGCAATATACAT
>JANBQQ010000013.1:0-120157 GCA_027577275.1 Coemansia sp. RSA 988 | reverse complement strand
TAAAGGAACATACTACTTGCTGGTCCAGCAGCAATCGCTCCAAGTTACGCACTAAATCCATTTTGCAATTTCATTTTTATTTAATGTTAAATATGTTACATAATCCATGATGTTTGGGATTGAAACATTACATTGGCAAAAGAAAAAGCCGTACATGCAAAAAGTATTTCTCTAAAATTTATATTGAACTTTTTAAACTCTCCAAAATATGTTCTGTGTAGAAAAGTTTAAAAGAAAACATGGCATGGTAGCAAAAAAAAATGCAAATATTCTAAAAAATATATCTAGTTCCACGCCATCCTTTGCTGTAAGGACTTTGAAATGCCGCGTTTGGTTTGTTCAGTAAAGATCAGACCTTGTTTAGCTAGTCTCTCAATGAGAGGATTGTAGATTTCAGGAATAGTAGGTCTGATAACTCCGCGAGTTTTAACCTTGCCTTCCAGCAAAAGACGAGTAGCAATTGCAGCAGGAACACCCACAGTACGTGCCATTGCAGTTTCGCCAGATTCCGGATCACCATAAGCAACCATGGATGATGTCTGTACATCATAAGAGCCATCAGTATTTTCAATGCCAAACTCATGAAACAAACAGACCATGTCACGTTCACCTGGATTATACTTTAGCGAGTGGTGCAATACTTGGGCCATAGCATCTAATGTCGAAGGCGCCGTTAGCAAATTGTCATTGTTTCCACTTTTCTGAGAGCACTCTAACATGCCAAATTCATCGAATGCCAGCATAAGTCTATCGATGAGTGTGCTTGATGGAGCGATATTAAGCATATGTGCAAGCTTGTCGACAATCTGTGCGGTACTATTATGTCCATCCATTAGACCAATAGTGCGTGCCAAGAATTGGGAAGCAGAGCATTTCTCAATTGCACTGGTCGATTCGAGGTTAAGAAAACCAAGACGCAACAGAGCACCGAGGATCTCAGCATAACCAGTATAGCGCAGAGTGCCGCGGAACATTGTATCCATTTCGTTAAGATCCAACCCGTAAATACCAGCATACTGCAGACTATCCCTATTGGCCAAACCTTCAAAAGAAAAGCCAGGATAAATGGGCACATTTCCAATTTTGTTTTCGAACAATGCGCCAGATGGAATCTCGCGGATTTCCTTATTGATCTTGAATCTGGCAGTATTTAATCCAGCAGTCATTACACCACGTGGAGACCATGAGAACTTGTATCCAAGCTGGTTATTGCTATGTTCTGGCGCAGTAAGACCACCACACCATGAGATGAACGACTTTATCTTACTTCCACGCTGTTTGGCTTCGTCTATTATCTTCATGGCGCTGCAATGATCTATTCCAGGATCAAGACCAATCTCATTGAGAATTGTGACTGAGGCATTCTTGGCCCTTTTGTCGAGCTCTTCCATTTCGTCAGAAATATAACTGGCAGTAACCATATGTTTGCCATTGCGGATTGCGGCATCAGCTATGCGCGGATGAAGCGGTGCGGGTACCAGGCTAACAACCACATCACACTCCTTAATAGTTTCATCAAGGGTAGTGGTGTTGGATATGTCTAACATGGTTGCTTCTGTATTAGGAAATTGATAAGCAATCCCTCTGGCCTCATCCAAGTTGTTACTGGCTACACTTGCGCCATCATCGCACACAAAACAAAAAAGCAAAATTACAGCATAAAAAGATATTGATATTAGTACAAAAATGGACAAAACAAATTACATTGACAACATGCCGATGTAAATGCTCAGAAAATAAGACAATGACAAGTGATACAAAAAAAAGTAGTTACTTCTTACTGATGAGAATCCGTACCAACTGTAATATCTGTGTCTTTGGAACGTGCGAGGTAGTCGACTAACGGCTGACTAACCATGCCCGAACCAGCCAGAAGCACGCGTTTTTTGCGAGCGCTCGCAACCCGAATACCGTTAGATCTGGACAGATTATCCTGCAGATGCCGATGGCGGTTTTCCAACAAGCCATTCTGACATATAATGGCATTGCGAAGAACAGCATCTCTCAGATTTCCAGTGGCCTACATGACAAGATAAAATCCAATAGAGCAGCATAAGGAGATGAGAAAACTTATAACAATGACAAACAAATAAGCACATTTTTAGGGTCAGAGCATGAACAGTTGTTATACTTACCAGAGCTTTAGCATAAGGATACAACGCATCACCAAAATGCTTGCTTGCCTCGAAAGGCAACTCTGTAGGCAAATTATCGATTGAGTTTATCTGGACACCAGGTTTCTCAATATCCTTGTGCTCGATCGAGTTAACAGCATCAACGTAGAAGAATGGAGAGTCAATGGTCGACGCATGACTCATAAACTCAAGACTTCCGCCAATGTCGCAGCTTATATCAGCAATAGCCAGCATTCTAGATTTGAGTTCACGCTTGCGCTGTATTGCGGCAAGATCCTGGGTAGTCATTAAGCGCGGATACTTTGACTCCCAATATATACCATTAACGAGCATTGTAGTGTAGGGAGCAACTTTCTCGGCAAACACAGAGCGATAGCGGCCAGGAAACTCGCGATACTCTTCGCGATTATATTTGCCGCCACCAATACGCTCGACATAATCCTGGGCACCGATCTGCAGGGCTAGAAGACGATTCTTGTAGCGCTGGTTGTAACGGTCACGGGCAATTGAGGGCAACTGGTCGACAGTGACGTTTTCGTGAGGAAGCTTGTCGAAAATAGCGCGTGCGCCGCGTGTCACATTTCCAGCGCCAGTGAAGGTGAATACCATTGGCGCAAAGGCATCGGGCAGACCTTGGTCGGAGATAATGTCAGCGACATGACTGAGCTTTGAGTTGACGCATTCGAGATTCGGATAGACATGAGCCTGTCCCATGTGAATCAATGGTGAATTGTAGCCCAGAGCGAGTAGACGCTGGCCAAGTCCATGGAGTCCATCAATCATACCAGCGTATCCAGCATGAGTTCCAAACAAAACTAGACGTTTACCGCTGGCTTGGTCAGTCATCAACTCGTAGTCTATTAGACGGATGTTCTTGTCGAGGAAAGCCTGTAGACTAGGCATATTATAGGACTGACCCTTATGAGTGTGCGAAAACAGGAGATAGGTCTTGTCGGGAATCAGCTTGTCAATGGGCACCTCCTTGATGCCCAAGATGGCATCAGCCTTGGACAGATCCTCCTCAATAACAGCGCCAACGCGTTCAAATGAAGCATTATTAAAGATACGTGTGTTAGACGGTTGCACCAAGATGCGGGCGCCGGTTTCCTTGATCAGACGCCTGATATGGTGAGGAGTCAAGGCCACACGACGCTCCCAACGATTCTTGTCTTCACGACGAATGCCTATGACCAATGGCTTATTCGTATGAGAATTAAACGCACCAGCGAATCCAGTTGCTTGAGTTGCCAAGGATGCTCGCCTGTGAGCGAGTGGAGCAAATGCACGGCGAGAAAATGATACGCCGCGCATTCCATTAGCGTGCAGAGCCGAGATCATCGTGTTTTTAGTAGTTTGAGGAATTGATGTTCTTGATTACAGAGTGCAGTTGTTATTACAGAGTGGATACAAGTTGCAAAATATATATATTTAAAGGCAGCAAGTGAATATGCGTTGTGGAGAAGAGAAAGGCGCATTGAAAAAATGCAAGAAGTAATGCTAAAGTGAATCGAAAAAAGACTGCTGCACGTCCTTTTTTATATAAACGCTGTGACCTCTTTTTTTCCCAGGCTTTCTTCTTTTTTGGGAAGAAAATACTACTAGAAGGGGGGCCTTTGATGACTTTTCATGTGTTCTTAGTGACAGCATCACGTGTGTAGCAATCATAGAAGTGCACAAACTTGACGGAGACGTGCACGTGCGAGCGAGTTGCACGACGATGGTGGATGGCGAGCGCATCGTGGGAAAATCCAGAGATGGGATGGGTGGTGATTCGACCGTCGATCTAAGTGTCCCCGTGATCACCGAAAATGCGGACCTTCAATGAGAAGCACAGACGTCATGCTTGGACAGCACAGACCAGCTTTTGGACATGGAAGAGAACCGCAGAGGTGCATTCCCAGAAAGTACCAACTTTGATAGTCCATAAAGAATAACTGTCCATAGCCTTATTTCCAGGAAGACATTGGGAGCGTATCAGACAAGTTATCCATGTAGCTTTACTTTGCAACAGAAATAGCGCAGTACTGTGATAATGCTGGTATTCAGATCCCAGAATGCGACATGGGACGTGTGACATCTGAGAAGAAAACAGTAGAGACTGCTGGCAATTTCTTGATGGACTGAATTGCTGTTGAGAAACCTCTGCCTGGAGGATCAGGTCTGGCAGAGCCACTCCGCAGTTTGTGTGTTGAACCAAGTTGGACGGAGCGAGCCGGAAAAAAGCCCGCACACAAGGCTAGGCCAAGTCACATGTTCCAAAGACAAGCCAATCAATTAAGTCCTGGTGTTCAGTGTTTTGAGCGGTGTAAATGCTCTTCACAGATTGGAAATCCTCAAGAAAGAAACCCAAGACACACTTCTCTCCTCACAAAAGCAGCCAACTATCCTTTTCTTTTCTTTCTTTCTTTCTTGACCCTTATTCAAAGACGCTTAGACTGCAGATACCCTCTCTGGCTATTTCCCTCCGCTTCAACAAAGAAAACTAGTACAATAAAAGGTGCGGCAAGGGGTGTGTGGAGGGGCTGCAGCCTAAGAAACACCAAATACCACTGTTTCTTTTCAGTACACGTTTTCATTTGATATTTCACAAACATTCGTTTATTCAAACCACGAGATAAACACAGACAGTTGAACTATTTGGTAATAAGCATAGCTTGGAAAACTCAATGGCTGGGTGGAGCTGGCGTAGCGTGACGACATACGCAGGCAAGGGATGTGTGGCAGTGGTTCTGCTGCCGTTTGCCATTCCGCTGACGGTCACGATATATTGTATAGTGTGGCTATACACGTGGACACACGACCCTCGGGCACGCACGAGCGTCGTGGGAGTGCTGCCGTTGCATCCACGACGAGTATACCGATGCATGCGGGCACTATGGTCAGGAATGCTGGACGGACTGGGCGGCCCAACAATAACAATAATTCTGTCGTATCTGGCAGCGAAACTGTCACGCTCTTCGCGTCTGCAGGATACAGCAGTGCGCGATATCAAGTACGGGCCGCAGGCACAGCACCGTCTGGATTTGTTTGTGCCACTGGCGACACAGCAGCAAGGTAAGGAAGACTCGCAGCTGGCTATTCTGGTTATCTTCCCTGGGTACCGATGGTCCAAGACCAAGCGCGCGCGGATGTACCGTCCAATGGCGCAAACACTATGCGGCGACGGTATGTTCGTGGTGCTGCCGCGTGTGGGTGGCGTAGGCGCTAGCCTGGAGGATACTCTGAGCGACTTCCACCACGCCGTGCAGTGGGTATTTGACAATGCCGTTAACTTTGGCGGCGACCCGCGACGCGTGCATCTGCTGGGCTACGGTGCTGGCGCGCACCTGTGTACCATGTACAGTCTGCTGGTGCCGCTGAAGACGTGGTACGCCCAGGCTGATCGCATGTCGACTTCGGCACAGTTGCTGGCTTCGCCGGGCGCCGACCAGTGTCTGCGACGGTGGCTGCGACGGGTCAAGCGCGTACAGCGCCCGGTGGCTGGACTGATTCTGGTTTCTGGCGTCTTTGATATTGTCAGCCAGCGGAAGTACGAGGCCGAGCGGTGCATTGAGAACTTGTCTGCTACAGCAAAGGCCTTTGGTGGAATGCGGGATCGCGAGGAGGCGTGGTCCCCCGCTACCATTGTGCGTGCCCTACGTCGTCGCAGCGCATATATTCCTGCAGAGCTGTTTGCATCCAGCGTGCTGCTCATTCATGGCAAACGCGACTCGACTTTTGTGCTGAACCAGAGCCAGCGGTTGTTCCGCGAAATGTGCGAGATTGATGTACCTGAAGTTAATATGAAGATATACGCTAATCTTCGTCGTGTTGATCCTTCTATTGCGTTACTTGCGCCTGCGTCGGCTCTGGCACAGTCTCTGCTTGAGGACATTCGTTCGTCTGTCTCGCCGCTGAGCCTTACATCGCCACTGCTGTCGCACCCGCCTGCGTCTGGCGGAAATGACCCTGGAGACACCAGTGATGCTTCTGCAAGAGGTAATGGCGCCACCATCAACAGCGACCCCAAGCCTACCACGAATCTGGATACTAATGAGGCTGGATTTGATTCCACTCACTCTGCTGTCTCATCCCCTGGCGACAAGTCCCAGTCCGACCACAGCAGCCACTTGGCTGCTTCCGCGCCAAAGAGACCGCCGCCGACACTGCCCGTACAGTCCAAGCAGAGTTTACCAGCCGATTATTTCACACGACGCCGGCAAAGGCCACTGCTTACCACTCATTAACCATATTCCCCAGCATACACATTTATCTGTTCCAGTTTAAAAAAGAAACTACATCTCATCCACAACAAATATCTGAGACGCAAAGAAAATAGCCAAACTCTGCCATTTACTTGCCACCGCTGTTAGCCCACTCAACATTAAGAATGAGATGGTCAAACCCATGGCCGTTGAGTTTGGCAATAGCTTCCTCGGCAGAAGAGTGATCGTAGAACGACACAAACGCAAAACCCTTGCACATCTGCGTTGCACGATCCATTGCAACGTAGGCACGAGCAATAGGTCCAAATGGACGGCAAAGTTGCTTGACATCATCATCCTGGGTGTTCCCCGAGAGATTAGTAATGCGAACAGTAGGATTCTCATCACGTCTCTCATGAGCCGAGTCCATGGCCTTAGCACCAGCACGTAGATGAGGAGGCACATAAGAGTTAGCACCCTTATCTCCCTCTGCTTGAGAACTGCCAGGTTCAGCAGCATTAGCAGCACCAGTAATCTCCTCAATAGGTACCAGCGTATCCTTATAAGGACATCTGGCAGTGAAATGTTCTCCACGACAATTGCGGCATAGAATACGAGAGCTCTTTGCTGTCAATGATTTTTCTTGTTCCTTCTGTTGCTGCGCTTCGAGCTCTTGCTGCTTTTGCTGTGCTGCATATTGCGAGAGTCTGAGAAGAATAACTTCTCCAACTGTAGTAGTTGCAATATTAGGTCCTGGTGCTGCTCCACGTTCAGCTCCAAATTTAGCCCACTTCTTACGCTCTGCAACTGCTCGATTCACATGCTCCTCTACTACCTTGTTCTTGATACGCCGTGTGGATTTTACTTTTTTACCATCCTCATTTAGTCGATACTCGATCACTGTACGCGTACCATCTGGATTGTTAATCACTTCTGGTGAAGGAACTTCCTGCTCGTCTACTTCATCTGCCCAGCTAGTCTTAGTCATTTTTTCGAGTATAAGTGTTGTGACCTCTCTTGTCCTTTATTTTAAAAAATGTGTTGGTATTTGATTGAAGCAGCAAAATGCGAAATTTTTTTCAACATTGATGGCAAAGTACTTTTTCCTTTTCCCTCGATTTTCTCGGTTCGTTCTTCCAGCTCATGCGCGAGTCGTTATTGGTGAGCCGATTGGACACCAGGCTCGCGTTTACCTTTTAAAAAGGCGAAGCACCATCTTTATTTCTTCTGCTTCGTAGGAAAAAAAAGAAAGGTCCGTCTTGCAATTTATCATCTACTGTACTCCACTTTATAACAAAACGCAAAGGTCAGCGCCGATTACTTTGAACGAGATGGTGGTACGTATATTCCAACGTCTCTGACCTCAAATGGTTCGCCAATAAAATAGAGCTATTCTGCTAACATATTGTGTAACATTTGTTTCTTATTGGGGGGTTTTCCGCGAATAGACCGCACAACAGTCCTACAAGATGTAAGTATACCATGTTGCCTTCATAATTTAAAAGAGCTCTGTCATTGAAGGTCACACTTTTCCAGGTGATACTAATAATGTGTATGGTTTGACCTTTTTTTTTGTAGCTCATTCTATCCGGCCACTGTTACTATTGAGGCCAGTCGAGGCGCTGGAGATGAACGGTTGTCAATTGATCGTGTTAGTGGGAAGGTTAGTGCGTCATCGGGAAAGACAGCTGCATTTGCCGCAGCTCCTCAACGGACGATTACGGCGCATGGAGTAATGGGGTTGATCAATCTTCAGCGCGGCCCGTACTTGGTGTTGGTTTCCCGACGCGAGGCAGTGGGATCAATTGGATCATCTACAGTCTACCGAGTGACAGAGACGCAGATTGTCAAGGTTGCTTCGGATAACCGTGTAGTAGAAGGGTTTGATGCTCTAGACGAGGCCACATACCGGAGGCTTCTTGAAAACGCACTGGCAGTGGATTCGTTCTATTATTCATACGACATGGATTTAACCAATTCTCTTGAGCGCCAGCAACAAAAGTCTGCTGCTTTTTACAAATCTGCCAACGACGAGTTCTTCTTCAACAAATACTTGGCAGAACCTTTTATTGCTGCTGAAGTAGCAAGTGCTTTTGTTCTGCCGATGATTCACGGTTTCTTTGAGTGTCGACAGGTGATGATCCGCGGTGCCGCTTTCAATTACGTTTTGGTGACAAGACGTGGAAGAAACCGTCAGGGTACTAGGTACTTCTCACGTGGTGCGGATCCTGAGGGTAACGTTTCGAACTTTGCAGAGACTGAGCAGATTGTGGATTTTGCTGCTCCTAGTGCTAGCGTATCGGATGAACGCTTTGCTGGTGTGCAAATGTCTTATGTGCAGCTACGTGGCTCCATTCCTATTGTATGGGCGCAGGTGGTTAATATGCGATATGTGCCAATCCTTAAGATTGATCTTGATAATAGCCGCGACCGCTTTGAGCGCCATATGTCGCAACTGATTGCCCAATACAACGAGGTAGTGGCTGTTAACCTCGTCAATAAGGTCTCGCTCGAAAAACGTATGGGCGATGCCTTTGCTGAGCTTTCCGCACAGTACAAGAATCCACTCTACCATTATACTCACTTTGACTTCCACAAGGAATGCAGCAAAATGCGATGGGATCGGATCAGCAAACTCATTGAAGAGCTGACTCAATTTAATCACAGGTTTGGCTACTTCAAAACAGGAAAGGCTCAAGGTGAAAAACCTGCAGTGCAACAATTGCAGACTGGTGTAATCCGTACCAATTGTATGGATTGTTTGGATCGCACAAATGTGGTTCAGTCTGAACTTGCGCGTGTGCTTTTAGTGCAGCAATTGCGAGATATTGGAGTGTTTTCAAGTACTGATACTGTTGCACAATTCCCAGCACTTCGTTCTATGCTTAATAATGTATGGGCTGATAATGCCGATGCTGTCAGTTGTGCTTATTCTGGAACTGGTGCTCTAAAGACGGATTTTACGCGCACAGGAAAGCGCTCGTATTTGGGCGCTCTGCAAGACGGTCGCAATTCCATTGAACGCTATATTCGTGGAAACTTCTTTGATGGAGAGCGTCAGGATGCTATAGACTTGCTACTTGGGAAATTTAAAGTACGTTCTGATCAGCCCAGTCCATTTACTGTCGAACACACACAAGAAGGACGTGCGTTGATGGGCACTATGTATGTGTGCTTGTTTATGCTTGTTTATGCTCTCTTTTATCCCCGTGGTGGTCACTGGTTTGGTGCTAGCAATGTGGCCTTTTGTCTTTGCTGGGTTTTTGTCTTGGCATTGGTGTTTGTCACTGTTAGGAGCAGCCATACTGCTGAGATGCTTAGCTGGCCCAGACTCTCGTACTATCCTTACCGTCCTGCTATTTCACATGCCAATGCCTCACTCAAGCTTCCCTTGTTTGACCGTCTGCTCTCTAATGCTGATGCAAAGACTTCGCTGCGTAGCGACGATATAAAGAAGGCGTGGCCCACCGATAAGAAGCTTGCTTAACGGATTTTTTTTGAATACCAAACTTACTATAGCCATCCCACAAATACCATCTCTATCCTTCTAATGCAAATAACAGGAATGATACCAACCAAGGTGTGATTTTTGAGATTATTGAAAACAGTAAATAACAGAGCCATCGTTGCTCTATCAACGTTTAGTACTTTCTAGAAGACTCTGCGAGTGACCAACTATGTGTGTTTTGTAATGCAGTAAGTGTTCGATAGACCAAGTTTCTGTGGATGGTTCTGGTGGTGGTCTAGAATGCAAGTATATGTCAACAGCCATGCGCACAGCATCATCATCCATAGGAACCGTGGACATGTCGATTTTCTGTGCTTCGCGTTTGTCAGGAGCAGGAATCGCAGTGGGACGCATAGCAAAGACACGATAACGGTGTTTGTATATTTGACGGCAATGCAATCTTAGTCTTGGGACATGTCTGTTTCGACGCAAGAACATATGCAGGGACCAGAAACGCGGGAGCATAACGTTGAGCACACTCTTTGTGAAGCGCTGAGATGTGGCGTGTCGCAAAAAGAGGCGCTCCAGGCCATAAAATCCCGTGCTTAGACGTGCCTGCAGACAGATCACCACTGCGCTATCGAGAATGCGTCGCCGGAATAACATTGGAACGCCATGGTGGCTGAGTACATAGTCTGCCAATTGCAGAGCCCGGCGTGTAGGAAGTGCGTGCATCAGATTCTCGTAAAACACCTGCACTGCGCCATTGTCGGGCGCCTTAGGTGCAGTGTCCTGTGGGCGTAACAATGGCAGAATGCGGGGTGCGAGTTGCATTGCTTCTTGGACATGTCCGCTGGAGACAAGATGACTATGCCACAAAGCCAATTCGCTAGCTGTCGGCATAATCCCACGTCGAAGAGTCTCTTGCAGTAGCACTCGCCGCGTGGAATCAAATCCACTCATTACTGGCGTCCCGTTATTGTACAACACACGCGTTAGTTGTGCTAACAGGTTTTGCCATGTATCTTCATCAAGTGCCTTTGCAACTGATCGCAATGCGTGAACCAGAAGAGTCATAGGCAGGGCACTCTTTAGTCTTACAGTCCACTCGCACACTTCTGCTGTTGCGTGTAAAGCTACTAAAGGGTTTCTGGCTACTATCCGCGCCAAACCTCTGGCGTATGCTGCAAATAATTTCTGTGCTTGCTTGTTAAAGTGCAACTCTAGACGCGGTGCAAAAAGTCTCAATGTTTTGTTGGCTTCGAGCTGGTGACGCAACAGGCGCATAGTTAATTCGTCTTCTAGAAGCACTGTACCTACTTGTCCGTTGCTTTCTGCTTCCAAAAGTCCCTGTTCAAACATATGCCGATTATCTGCACCAGTTGCAGCCAACAGCTGCTCGGCATTACTCCGACGGTTCTGTGCAATCAGCAGACGGATTGCCTCTGCCATGGCTCCTAGTGGCCATTGCGCTGTGCCTGTCATAGACTTTGCGTGGGCAAGCTCCATATTCAATTTGTCTGCATCACCGTTTACCACTGCTTGGTGCGTTCGAGCTGTAGCCATCTGTCGTATCGTGACTAGATCATCTACTGATCCATCTACAGTGCTTAGAGATACGCTAATAGATAGAGGTACTATGCCGCGCTGCAAGGCACCGCAGTATAATGCGGCTGCTAGCTTTGCGTCGATGCATATATCTGTCGCTACAATTCCTCCATGTAGCTGGGTTACTAGCCCAGCGCTAGTTTCTGCTGAGCCGACTATACTCCTTAGCAAGTCAAAATCAGTCGAACGGAGCGCAGCCACCAAACCATCGACATACTGTGCCCGCGCAGTATCATTACCGCAGAGATCGCAACGCACTGCACCAAGAGCACTTAACAACACACCTGTACCTGTCTGCATATGTCTTGCAATCTCTGCCAAACTCTCACTAGCTGCCAATGCCCTATCTCTATCGCGTTTTCCCAACAAAACTCTTAGCAACACCTTTGCACATTGATCCAATTGCTCTATTCGTATGCCTGTTGGATTTCCCTTTCGTGTGCGATCGTCGCGTATTCGTCGTAGCATTAGCTCTAACCGTTCTATTGATCCATGCTTTAATGCTTGTGACAGTAGTTCAGAGTACTTTATAAAGCACATACTGCCTTCTCGCCATGCCACTTTTTGTTGGGCTGCAAGCTTGATTTGCAGCGTTGCGTTGCGCCCTGCTCTCTCGCTTCGTTTGGCGGCTGATGGATACATCTGTGCCAGCATCCGTAGTCGCCCTACAGTACTTAACGCTCCTGCTCTCCATCGCCCTATTCTCCGCATCCTCTCTATCGATGTGTGTACGCTGTTTAAATGAAACCAAAGCTATATGGCTTGGCAGCACATCCAGAGAATTTTTATTGAAAAAGAAACAGGTTGATTTCAATCAGTGTAACTAACATATGGGTGTGGTATTTTGAGCAGCAGGACGTCGATTTGATTTCAAACAAACAAACGACATATACACAAGTTCGTACAATTAAAACAAAAGAAAAGAAATAATCTTGAATGTTCACTAAACCAGCTAGAGCATTTTAAATTAGCCTAATGTCAATAAGCTCGTTAAAATGTACATGCTTCTTGGGCATATTGCGATATGTTTCCTGGTGCTTTGCTGGGTTCTTAAGGCAAGAATGGCTGGGCTGCATGTTTCTCTGCATGGCCTCCTTCTTCTCCTGCATCTTAATATCAAGGGATAATTTATATGCCAATTCTTTTGCTTTTCTGATCGCGGCATCCGGATCGTTCTCCGGCATACTGTAATACATCGAGATTATATCATCAATAGGATCATACGGGGTTATTTCCAAAACTGCAGCAGCCTTGGGCCGGCAAAGGCGCTGAAGCTTACACTTGACGGAACTACGAGTAGTGTTTTTATGATTATATGCGCGTTTGAGGGTGCGAGGCTTTGTATTAATGGCGGTATTGCGCAAAGCTCCTGTTTTATGGCATGCGTCCGATTTCGCCGTTCGATCCGTAGTGGACTGTGAGAACTCGCAGAGTCTCCAGAAAAACTCGCGTACAATATGAACCATGATTCTTGAGTGAGCTGATAAAATACTAAGGCGCTGCTGTATCTGCGATGGAAGGTGTGTACAATTCCAGTGCTACCAGTGAGGGGGAAAGAGGTTGATAATGAATTTTAGTGCAAGGGAGGGGGGAGGGACTGGCGGCGGCGAGCGAATGCACAGCGTTTTATATTTACACAATTTTCTCACCTGGCAACACACCTTTTGCCTTCATGGCCATGCCCAATCCCGGGATATGTGAGTATTGGCCCTGGGGTTGTTTTGAATTGTCATCTGCGAAGAGCCGAACCACCAGCAATTGTCTTCATTGCAGTAGATCAGCAAAAAAAGCGCGGTTCCTTTCGTACAGGGAACACCCCACTCCCATCTTAACCCCTATTTGCGCTTACATGAGCTCGGCAAACGACAGGTAATGGCATTGTTCTGGACATGTTGGGTATAAAGTAAGCCACTTGCATATGCAGCAAAGCTGAATAAATACCAAGCATTGCGCCGATAAAAATACAAATTCTGTTCTATGTGCATTCCCTTCATGTAGGCATATTGAAGGTGACGCTCTAGGAACGCCCTTCACCAAATCGCCACCTGCATCCCCCATATAATGAAAATCTGACACATATTATGCACATAGAGTCTTGGGCGGTTGTGCGACAGTAAGGAATGTCGAGATGTTGCCATCCTTAAGAAAAGAAAAGCCAATGCTGTGGAAATGGACGTCGTTGCAGATGTCTATTTTTGATTAGCTCCGCGCAGAGCAAACAATAGATTTGGCCTTGGAGCACATGGCTCTGGTCCATGTAAAAGAAGTACATTTGTTACAGGCAATAGCATATTTGTGCTGACAGTTGTTTTTCTTTGTAAAGCCTCAAGAACAAGTTTGTTTACATCTGGCCGAACCCCCCCCCCCCCTGAATAGAAAATGGAATGGCCTGCTAAATTTAAGACCAAATATTGAGGGTGGGTGAGGGAAATTGAAGGATGCGTACATTGGTGGGTAAAGAATGCCCACAGTCATCTACAACCAACATGCGCGTTATGTGTGGAGATGCATTGCAGTGCGTTTTGTTTACAAATTCTCTTCCCCCACAAGACCCAATTGGGCAGACGCGATCAGAGGCTTTAAACAACATATTGAATTATTTTGGTTGCCGCCACTGCGTTCTCAATTTCCAAGGAACTGGATTACGCTAACTGGGTCTCCCAATGTAGATGCGACATTAACATGCCACTTGTGCGAGAATTTTGTCGCTTGCTGACACTTTGAGAAAATGCAGGAGCGAGCATCCGCGGGACACGGACTGCGGTCCTAAGCCAAGGATAACGGCTGATACGACAGAAGCCCATGCAGCTGCAATGTAGATTTTAGTCAGCCGAGCAAAGGATGCATTGTTCGCCCCTTTCCTACAGAGCTTAATTTATTATTTCTGGTACCCCGTTTCCCCACTTCAACATCCTCCTGCTGCGACGAGGCTTACTTTTTTTTTTGTCCCTCCACAGAATACCGACACAGTCCGCTGCTGCGGTGCGGAAGCTCCAGGCATGACACCCTTCTGTAACTTGAGAAGCAGCCTCCCCAGATGGCGGGGTTCCATTCTGGGCTCTTTTTACCCGCATAGTCGATCAAGATCAGTACATTCATAAATCATGGAACTCACTAGAAGTTGCATTTATTATGTAAAAAAAAAGCCACTCTACATAACTACAAGATTAATACATCCACATTTATTATGTAGTTGGGCTCCTTTATAAGTTGCAACAAGTTCGATGCTTAAACGGATAGCATCGCTATTTATCATTCAAGGAGCCCCCTGTTCCGGTTGGAATTATCTTCGCCACAACATACCATAAAATAAAATCTTTAAACCTGCTAAATGGGAAATGCTTTATACTCAATTAGGTAGCAGAACTTTTGCTACTACACACTCAAGATGCAACTAGCTACGTGGAAAAGTGTTATAAAATAAATATTCAATGTAAATATGCTAAGAAAAAATTACATGCGGCAGTAACGTGGTGGTTCTGCTGACATTGACGCAACATAGTCAAAGTATGTAGTTTGTCTTGGAAAACCCACGTTAGCTATCGGTAACATCTGTAATGTTAATGCTGGATATTGCATTGTCTAAAACGACATCTGTTGCTTCATCTAATGTTTCCGCAGGGCGTATGGTGCGGATACCAAACCATGAAGCGTAAAACTCGAGCTCCTCATCGTCTGTAACAATGGCCACTGAACAGTCCAGAAACCTAACATGCGCAAGAAGTAGAGCGCAAGATAACAGCCCGCGCATGTGGTCGGGGACATCAACAGCGGTCGGCAAATCCTCGTCTACGTCAGCCAGACCATCGTCCACAATTTCTGCCAGTCCGCAGAGGTATGCATTGGCATCGTCCCAGCAATCCAAGCCATCTGCCCGAAGCAATGTAAATGACTGTCTTTTTGTTTCACCTTCAATAAATCGAAGTGCTGCTCGTGTTTTGTGATCACTGCTGCTAATGAGATTGTGTTGCACGATATCAGCCAATACTAGAGTGCATGTGCGATTAAGAATCCACTTTTGCAGCATCGGCAGATAGTCCCGCCATGTTGATTCGTCGGGAATGCGCAGCGTCGTTGGCGCGTTAGGAATAAATTCAGATCTTACTCCGTTTGTCTTTGGTTTGGGGGCGCCAATTAGCAGCTCACCTGAATAGTCCCACGATATAAGTGTAGAGTCAGGCAGCTCAGCTATTGCAAACACCACAAGTTGGACGCGCGAAAATACTACCTGCATAATACTGGAGGCATTCTGCCAAAACTCCATTAGAGTGGTATCGATATTCTGTGGCATACGTAACGTATTGTCCAAATTTGACATTTTGTGCGGTGAGAGGATATTACCGAGTAGGTTATACCGCAAGTCCTGCTGTGTCTTCCTTAGAGTTGCCCAGCCCATTAGCGACACATCGTGTGGCAGTAGAATACTGGCCACCGTTTCGTTCCGCTCTGCACCTCGCGACAAGGCAATATCTGGCGCGTGTTTTCGATGCAATTGGATTAGACACTCGAATAGCTCTGCTGAGTGTTGGCGGAGAGCAGCAGGAAAATGATGATTTTTTTGATGGCCAGAAAAGCTGGATAGGGCGCCTGAGCGCCAAATATCCACCCATAGCGCAATACTGATGAGAGGGTAGATAATTCCGACTGCTGTCTTTGCGTCATTTTGGCCATTCATTTCTAGTACCTGATGCAGGTATGTGATATGACGCAGCAAAAGCACCAATGCCAAATGCTGAATCCAGCCTCTAAATATTTCGAGCTCTTCGCCCGTAATATCAAGCGAGTGGGATACAGCGGTAAATAAGGCAGCCAGTATCACGCAGAGCTGGTACTCGCGAGTCCAAAAATCGCCATCTAGGTTTACCAACGCTTCACTGGCCCTAACTTCGTACAGATCCTCTTCCAACACCTCAAGCGCCGATAAGTATGCCTTTTCAACATTGGCCTCATTGGACCCATTCAATAGAGCATAAGCGAACTTAATCACAGACTCTTCCATTATATCTTCGTAATCGTTGTTACTGCCATCTGGTGTAGGAACGTAGAGCAAGCTTCCTCTGGCGCGTTTTCTGAGAGATTCTCTTGCATAGCCAAGCCCACAAACTTGCCAATACACAGCTTCAAACCTGTTGTGAGCGTAAGCAGATAACAATGCTAGCTGCGTGCATGCGCGCCCGCTGTCTACAAACATGGCACGCGCGCGTGCATAGGTCCACCGAGCTAGCTCCAATATGCTATCCGTGTCTGTTGGACCAATGTCACTGTATGTGAGAAGTGGAAGGTACATATATTGGTATCGGTATATGTCTCCAATATATACATAAGTACGCCGCGTAAGCCGAAACGCGTCCGGAAGCCGGTACTGTGCATCGGTAATATAGTTTATAGAATATGCAAGCGAGCTATGCTCAAGCTGTTGGGTGAGCTGGTCAAGCAAGCTCTGAAAGTATCCCAATGCCTCGTTAAACAAAGTTGTTAATGTCACCATCCACCACTCGCGCTCCCATTCCTCCAATGGCGCGCCATCAGATATGCTGTTTATTTCGCTGTTGCGTCCGCTGCTATCTGCAATAGACGAGGCATGTGAGAGGTTGTGAAGAGGAACGTGAAGCCGAAGTCGTTTGCGGCACTCGACTATAGCGTCGTAATACACTATCCTCCACAAATATCGATCAGCCGCTACGGTATTTGCGGCATTAGGATGCCTCAATATCAATTGCTCGCAGAGATCTTGCAGAGACAACCGCTGTACCAAGATATCACCCCACAATGCGTCTAGTGTCTGCAGCGACTCGCACTTTCGTAGCTCTCTATACTGCTTTCTCATATACTCGCCTACGCTATGACAATGTCTACACATGTAACCCTGTGTAGAAAGTAGAAGAAAGACAAAGTGCGGCGGTGGTGTGAGAAGCATGCTGCATGAGAGCCACATTGTTAGTCAAGGTGCACATAGAAATGGAGGATGACAACTGGCTGTAGGAAAAGTTGCTGAAATTCAGCCGGAAAATAAAGTACCAAGGTAGCATGGTCTTTCCTATGTTGCGGAGACGACAGAAGCACTACCTACCTCTTGAATTTCTCTTCAACATCCTTCTCCATAGGGAAACATTAACGGTGCAACTATAAGGTAACAGCGCCCTTTCGTTTTCAGCTGCCCAGCGGTGTTTCGTCGTTACGCAACGGGTATGTGTTGTACGATGTCTGTGTGCTGACCGGCAGCCTTTGTAAATGGAGTTTGCTGCGCGTATAAATATGCAACGCTAGACATGTAATTAGCAAAGTGAGGGAAAATAAATTAGCAGTGCAGTAAAAGGCAAAGATGCAATTGATGATGGAAGAAGAAAGGGACTTGTCTTTTTCTGCTGATGTCGTCAGGGCAATCAGAAATGCCAAGTGGCTTTACATGTGGCCACATCTATCAAGTCGCAACTGTAATGGTAAAACCTAACCAGGAGTATACTTTTATGAAAGAGAGAAAAAAAGATATTTGAAATACGGTTCTACTCTACTCATCCAGTATTCCTAATTTGCTCGTGCGCACTAGCTCGGCAAATTGACCACCCTTTTCAATAAGCTCCTGAGGAGGGCCAATCTCGACGATTTTTCCCTTGTCCATGACAATGATACGATCGCTGTTCATAACCGTGTCCAGGCGGTGGGCAATGGTCAGGATAGTAGAGTCACCGAATTCTTCACGGATTAGACGCTGCATCGCTTGGTCTGTTTCCAGATCAACGTCTGCTGTTGCTTCATCAAGAACAATGACGCGGCGCTTGCGCAACAGAATTCTGCACAAGCTAAATAGCTGCTGCTGACCGTCGCTAAATCCTTTGCTGGAACTCATGGCATTCTTGTTAAGACCATACTTTGGCTTGGCCCTTAAATCACGCTTTGGCTTTTCTGGCCACATCATAAACATCCGCAAGAACAGACGTAGCATTGGCCCAGCCTGCGCCCATCTTCTCTCAGCATCTTCCTTTTCCTCCTCATATTCCTCCATTCTCTCATCATCGTCATCAACATCATCATCTTCGGCGGAAGCATCTTTTGGTGTACGCGGCGGTGATACTTTGGATGCAACATTGCACTTGAGGAGTGCTGCCCACATGTCTTCAGAGTTAAACTCGCGCAATGGATCCAAGTTTTTCTTGTATGAACCTGAAAACATTGTCGACTCTTGTGGAATAATACCCAGACGCGGCCGCAGATCACCAACACCCATGGTGGAGATATCTTGTCCATCAATTATTATCGAGCCGGTTGTTCCCTTATGAGCAAGTCTGAACAGCGATTTGACCAAGGAAGACTTGCCAGCACCAGTCCGTCCAACAATGCCAATCTTCTCGCCCGGCTCGATAGTCAGGTTGATGCTGTCCAATGATGGATCAAGGTCTTCCCGGTATCTCAGGCTAAAGTTCCGGAACTCGATATGGCCCTGCTGCGGCCACTCTGGTGGTGGGCAGGTCTCCTCAATTGTATAAGGTGCTTCGGGCTCAATATTTGTATACCGTCTGTACATGTTGATGTTGTCCGAAAATGAGCGAAGCTTGCTTGGAAAGTTGACAACTGCGATTGTGTCGCTTACAAGCGTTCTCAAAAGGCGCTGGTAGGCATTACATTCCTCAGATGTCATCTTGGTACCCAGAAACTGTGTCTGGAACAACATAAAGAATGTAATAGCCGTATTACCAATATTTTGTATAGTTTCATATACTGCAATTGATAATGAACGAAGCCTATTTTTCGGCTGCTCTATGCGAATGGCCTCGTCACTATCGACCATAAGCTGGGTTGTAAAGTGCTTATCCACGCCAAACAGTCGAATCATACGAGTACCGTCGGCAATAACATCCGAGGTGCGACTACGATCTATTCCAGTCTCGCGTTGGATTTTGGTTATCATATCCCGTGTAGGTTCGATTAGAGCATCCCTCTTGCTTGTAGCCCACGCAATAAGGGGTACGATAATCATTAGGTGGGGAGCACGAAAGCCAATCTGATATATTGAAAAGGCAATGCGTGCAATCTTAGCCAGCTCCTTCATAAGAAACGTTGGTATCTGCGTAGATACGACGCGTGCACCATCATTGTATGCTGAGGAAATATGCTGGCGTGTAGTACTGTCATAAAATGACATTGGCGCGTAGATAAGACTTTCTATAAACATTCGCTTTACGCTATGCACAATGTAGCTGTTGGAAATAAAACCGGTAATGGTTCTCTCCCCGCTGGAAATCAGATTTGATAGTACTTTGCTGAGCATTTGTATACGAAGACGAGCAAGTGCAGATACAAGATTAAAGCCCTTATTTGCAGTATCCTCATGAAGCATGCGCAGCTCCATCCCATTTAATATAAACTCAGTAATTGGTTGAATCATGCCTGAAACTATGATGATTACTAGCACTGGCAATCCGCACAACCGAATTACATACACGGCATTTTCCCAATATGTCCATTCACGTTCTTTTGGCTTATCGAGGACTTTATCCACTTTTTCTGAAGATTTTACCTCTGAATCATCTTTATTTGGCTTGTCATCGCCAGCAGTAACCGATGAACTCTCCGAGCTGTCATTTGTCGATGAATGTTTGCTGAAGCCGACAATTTCACTAGGCTCAGAATTGTACTCTTTTGGCTTTTGGACCTTGACTGTTGCCGTACAATCCTCAAGTGAAACAACCTTGTGTGAATAAGGAGAAATGCTTTTATCGTTTGTCGAAATAATCCGTAGCTTGTCTGCAATTAAACCTGAGCCAAGGATGACGTGGTCAAGAATATGTTTTTTAACATGAGCATCAACGGCCGAAAGTGGATCATCAAGCACATAAATGTCAGCCCGCGAATAAATTGTCCTTGCAAGCGCCAGTCTGGCTCTTTGTCCGCCAGAAATATTTACACCACGTTCGCCAATTACTGTCAAATCACGCTCAGGCCATTGGGAAATGTCTTCAGTAAATGCACAGGCATGCACCACTTTGTCGAAAAACTCGCTGTCATATTCGCGACCAAAGATTATATTTGCACGCAGTGTGTCATTCATAATCCATGGTGACTGTTCCAAGTATCCAATTGATCCTGCCACCAAGCCCCCGCCCTCTACCATCTCTAGCTCACTGCAAATAGACAGCAGCAACGAAGACTTGCCTGATCCGGTCTTCCCAATGACTGTGACCAGTTCTCCAGATGATGCGTTAAGTGAGACGTCTTTTAGAATTGGATCCTTGTCTTTTTTGGTCCAAGCAAAGCTGCAGCTATTTAACGATACTGATGGATTGGATGATACTGTATCATCAGCTATTGCCAGCGTCTTGGTTGGCTGGTTCCGAAGATAGCGTTCAATTATATTGTTTCTTTTAATTAGCCACTTTATACACTGCAAGTTGTCAATGATTCTCCCAAAATACATACATGCGTTCTTGACATTGGATTCCAGCTGGAACATATCGGCACTGGTAAATTGATCCGCTGGAGATAGGCTATTTGTGTATATGTGGATAACTAGATAAGATGATATATAATATGTTAGCATGTAGAATACACGACAAACATACCATAGGGCGCGCACAGCTGGAGCGTACCATGGTAGTTTTTCATCATCATCGTCGTTTGTTTGCAGCTCTGGATCCAAATACATACGCTCCCAGCCAAACATCTTGATAGGTTTAATACCATGGAATATACTATCAGTGTCATTACTATGCGAGTTCCTGTAGTGGCGCTGAGACCATTCGTATTGAGGCCCAAACAATATTGACATAAGTTTATTTATAGCCATTGTCCCAAAAGAAACTATCAAGGGAATAACAATAAGCCATCCAACCTGGAGATAGATTAGCCAAAGTGTAGTAATAAGATTCGCTGTGTAGGTTATAATTCCCATGCTGTTCTGGATATCATACATAAATACACTTATATATGGGCTAATCATATTGCTATTTCTGTATGCTTTTCCATTTTTTCTGAGTAGTGGAAGCCGCTGAACCTCCAGATTTGCCATATTGGTTACACGAGATATCTCTTCAGCAATGTATCGGTCCATTCTCCAGAATTGAGATTTAATTAACTTCAAAGCCATTAGAGCAAGTGCTACAGTGTAGCCATGGTACCATTGGTGCTCAAATGGTCTATCAATGCAATGTATTACGTAGCTGCTAATTATAATATCAATAGACTCCAAACTTTTCACCAGTATTTGAATTAAATACATTGGAAGCAGAGGACGCCAGAGCATACGTACAATAGCCCGAATCAGAAATAAGGGCTCATCGACATTGTATTTAAATTCACCGCAATTTTTTTCTAGGCGCATCCTTTCAGGAAGCTGCCATATATCATTTAGCACAAGTTTACGCACCTTGCCTAGACAAATGAGACGAATTTCTTGCAAATAAGCCAAGCTTTCTAAGACTAGACGCATCTTGTGCTTGGTTTCAAAGTCAAGACTGTCAAAGATAATATATATGTGGATTAGCGCGCTTAAGGCACCCTGCCAGAAGTTTTGGTGAAAGCCTTGTATTTCTCGGTAAATGCTAAGCGTGCTTGCCAGCTGAAGCATGTGGCTTCCCCAGCGGTATTGCAAAAGCAGGGGTAGCATTGCCAAAGCAAGAGGGCGTAGGCATTCTACGACGTTAGTAACACTCTGGCTAGACGATAGCAGCACAAGAGTAGCAACCGCACACTGGATAGTGAAGCGACTGTAGGAATTAGCTAGCGCAGGGTAGCTCTTGGTAGTTGTAATAGCATACAACGCAAGCGCAACAATAATTCCATCAAAGATAGAGTATGCTGCATCATGAGTAGGCAGTATACCCGACAATAGACAGGTGCTTGCCCAACTCATCGTCCTTTTGGTCAGCAGAAAATAAAAGCTATAGGTCTGCGTGAAGAAAAGATAATGAGAAATGGATACAAGCACAAGTGCAACATAGTGGATTTTTATAATGTCGAGTCGTTCCCTTTAACACAGATGAATGCTTCGCGAAGCTATAAAAATGATTTAAAGTAAAAAAGAGGTCGATGTGGAAGTCACATCCCAAACATTTTGTAGAGATGTTGGCCACTGCTTTGTTTTTACTTCGAACAAAGGACGAACAAACTTTTAAAATAAATATTGGGGCAAAATATGGCGGCAGTCTGTGAACAAGGATTAATTGCGGCAGTGGTGGTGGTGGTGTGTGTGTGTGGTTACATGCTTGCTTGCTTGCTGCAGTACGCCTAAGTCAGGAGTGCCATAAAGCAGAGTACAGAAAGGATGTGTTAAAAAGGTGTGAGTATTTTTGAAAGACGCAAACGATAGGAATGGTTGCTTTTAAAGCACAGCATTGTATGTATGCGTCATTGGTCAGTGTGTTGTTTGCGCATGTGGGGAGAGGCAGTGGCCAAAGGCCAAGACTGCTAGGCAACAATTGTGTCCTATATTCAATAAAACTACTAGCGCATCAAAAAATAATATTTGCCTCGATCAAGGTAATTATTGGCAGCGAGTGGTCGTGTGTTTAGCGTTATGAAAGACAAAGCTTATGCGCTGTTGGCGTTAGCAGTCAAGAAGAAAGGACCAAGGAATAAAACAGCAACATATTAGCAGTGGCTTTGAATAGAGACATAGTGTAGACAATTTTAGCAAAGGCATAGCAATAAAATACACCATATGCAGCTTACCTCAATGTCGCTCGTATTCGCGTAAAGGAAGGTGTAGTTGGGCGTGGAAGCGTTAACAACAAGAAATGTTCTTCTGGCTGTCTTGTCCACCAACCAACCCCCCCGCAATGCAACCGCCAACACTAGTAATTTTGCAAAAGCGTTAGCTCTGTTTTCTTCTTTCAAAAGGCTTTTCAATCTTGCATCTACTTTTCTCTAGATTTCAAATTACTCACTATTCTTCAATGTCTCTCTGCGAACACGCGCTTACTGCTAGACTACCTTTGCCGTCGTCGTCGACTCCTGTATACAAGGAGGAATGTACGCAGTGTTTTGACGACCAAGACATGGCTGAAGGTGTTGACGTATGTCTGACCTGCTTCAACGGTGGGTGTCCTGGGTCACCATACAACCACGCTCACCAGCATTCGATGAAAAGCGGGCACCATCTAGCACTAAACATCCGCCGGGTGGCCAAAACTGCTAGCGAGACAGACGAGCAACGGCCGGCAAAGCTGACTAAGCTTGAGATTAAGGAGGAGAGTGATGGAGACAAGTACGAGTATCAGACATTTGTGCGATGCTGGGGGTGTGCAGGCGGTGCAAAGGTCGAGTCGGGGTTGGAGAATATCGAGCCCACGGTCCAGGCGGTCATACACGCAGTGGAGGCAAGCAAAGGTCAGGAGATCAAGGCGTGGGCTGAGGAGGTCACCGCATGCGAGCACTTTGGTAGCCTGGAGCAGAAACCAGTAGAGGGGTTCGGTCTGGACAAGTTACACCAGTGCAGTTCATGCGACAAGCATGAAAACCTGTGGATGTGTCTGTCGTGTGGGCATGTGGGCTGTGGTCGGCGGCAGTATGACGGAAGCGGCGGCAACAACCACGCAGTTGAGCACTTTCAGACCACGGGACATAAGGTCTCGATTAAGCTTGGGACAATTACCCCAGAAGGGACTGCGGATGCCTACTGCTACGTCTGCGACGATAATCGAATGGATCCACAGCTCAGTACGCATCTACAGGCCTTCCAAATCAATGTGGCAGCGCAGCAGAAGACGGAGAAGAGCATTGCTGAGCTGCAGCTGGAACAGAACCTGAGATTTGACTTTAGCATGACCACTGCCGATGGAAAGGATCTTGTGCCGATGGCAGGGCCCGGACTGACGGGGCTTCGGAATCTGGGCAACTCGTGCTACCTCGCATCTGTAATGCAATGTGTATTTAGCATTGACCGCTTCCGTGATCGCTACTTTCCTACCGCAAGTGATCACTTTGCTACTTGCACACAGCAGCGTCCAGCGCATTGCGTCCTGTGCCAGCTGCACAAGCTAGCAAATGGTCTATGGAGCGGACGGTACGCAGAGCTTGAGCATGACGCAGACGGTAATGCGGGACATCAGCGTGGTATTTCACCTGTACACTTCAAGGCAGCTATTGCAAAGGACCATTATGAATTCAGCACCATGCGCCAGCAGGACGCATTCGAGTTTCTGCAGCACTTAACCAAGCAAGTTGATATAGTTGAACGTGGTGTGGCAGGCGGCGCGCAGAACCCAACCAAAGTGCTTGATTTTACTACAGAGGAGCGATTGCAATGCACAGAATGCAAGAAGGTTCGCTACAAGACGCAGCCTTCCAACTCTGTGTCGCTTCCTGTTATTAAGCGTCCGATTGATGGCGCGGAGGAAGACAGTGCGCAGCAGACATTTGCACCTGTTGAGTTGGCTGAGTGTCTAGAGCTGATGACTGGGGAAGAGACAGTTGAGGGATACAACTGTCCGTATTGCCAGCATCCCACTGTTGCTACAAAATCCACACGGTTTGCGACATTCCCAAAGGTATTGGCTGTGCAAGTGCGTCGGTTTGAGTTAGTTAACTGGGTGCCACAGAAGCTTGCTATTCCAGTTCAGGTGCCGCTGGGAAATATTGATCTTGAATCTTATCACGGCAGCGGTTCTCAGCCTGAAGAGGAACTTTTGCCCGAAGACGAGCCAGTCAGCTCTCCAGCCGGCGAGCAGCAGGAGCAACAGGTCGACGAGGAAGTTGTGGTGCAACTCGAGTCGATGGGATTCCCACGCGTGCGCTGCGTCAAGGCAATCAAGAAAACGGGAAATTGCGGTGCAGAGGCCGCAATGAATTGGATTTTCGAGCACATGGAAGATCCCGATATTGACGCCCCTGAACCGGAGCAGCAACCGCAGCAGACATCGGTAGCCAGTATTACGGTTGACCCTGCTGCCGTGGAGCAGTTGATGGCCATGGGATTCCCAAAGGACCGCGTCGAGAGGGCGCTGGGCCAGACCTCCGGAGATGCCAACCGTGCGCTTGACCGGCTACTGAGCTCTGCTGATAGCGATGACGACAGCGCCATGGCCAATTCAGAGGCTGAGGCTACTCGAGACGACTCTGCAAATGCTACCAACTTTAAGCTGACAGGATTTGTGTCACACAAGGGCACCTCAGTGCATTGCGGCCACTACGTCGCCAGCGTGCGCCATGGACTGGACGACACAGGTAAATGGTTCCTGTTCAACGACGCTAAGGTTGTTGAGCAGCCAGAGCCACAGCCTGAGCAAGCTTATGTTTACTTTTTTACTAGAATAGATTAGTCTTTATTTTGCGGGAAACCTGCAACGGCTTGTTTTACAAAAGTTATCAAAAGGACTACAAATCAAAGCCCCTTTGCGGCCTCCTTAAAGGCCTTGGGTGTACCCTTGGTGAACTGACCAGGCTGCCGGATCTTCTTATTCTTCACAGGATCAAAAGGCTGGGTGTTCTTGCTAATTGCAGCCTGCTTGTTATTATGAATCTCATGTAGCTGACTTTCTTTAAGTGCTTTAAGGCGTTCATTGTCAAGTTGCTTCTGAAGAATCATTTCCTTGCGTTTCTCGGGGTCATTCTCATTCTCATTCCCTTCGACGGGTTCTTCTTGGCTTTTTCTGAGAGGCGTGTAGTCAGATGGCTGAGACACACGACGTCCACCCACAAAATCGGCGCGAGGACGTCCTGCAAGAAGCGTGTCAGTGTTCTCAGTATTGCTGGACATAGTTGATGACTTGATTGATAATAACTTGAGTATCGGTTAGTAGGTCCTTGGAAAAAGTTTTAAGAAAACAATTGCTGTATACAAAAAACACTAGAGTGTAATAAAGTTCGATTGAAGAAAAGGGCCGTTGGAGAGTCCAAGGGCAGAAACATTCGGCTTTTATACATCGCGTGGTCAGACAGGAATCGTACGAGGCAAAGAATAAGGACTAGGCTCTCTACGAGTCTTGACGTCACCTGCTGCGGCATTGGCTGAGACTTCTTTCCGGATCACGTGGGCGAACCGTGGGCAAAATCATGGCTAAACAACAGTGTACCGACCAGAACCACCACGAGCGTCTTGTTCCATGATGTGGAGAGTGGCCTCGGTGAGAATACGTTTAATCTCGTTTTTGGCCCGTTCCACGGCGCGCTCAGTGTCTGCTTCGATAGAAAGGTAGAGCTTGCGTTCGCCATCAGGCACAGGTTTCCCTGGTGGTACAAAAACACCTCGGGTGGTGATAGCAGCTCCAGACTGTTCTATAATCTGCGACAGCGTGTCGCGGTTAGTTGCTCGCCAACGAGCCTTCTGAGGGTAATCGTTGATATCCAATTCGCAGCCAAACACACCGACAGGAATCATATTAGAGGTGACGACCGCGGTGTTTTCGCTCTTTGTGCTGGATTCTCTACCGGAGGCTCTTGGAGTTGTACTACCGCCATGAATATTTCTGTTAGAGCTGGCGGCGGCATCAGTGCCATGTGATTGTGAGGGCGGTATGCCCAGTTTCAGGTTAATCTGATCCACAGCACTGATTGGTGCAGTCTGCTGCGCATTGCCAGTCGCAGAACCGATGTTCAGTCGCCGTGCGGCAGCCTGTGCTGCAAGCATTGCTGCACGGGCAGCTGCTGTCATGCCATCATGTCCAGGTAGCTGCTCATTAGAGACACCGACAGATGAAGCTACGCCAGAATTCACAGGCGAAGGGGATCTGATCTGTGGCGAACCAGCACCTGCAGCCGAAGGTGGACGAGTGGAATGGTTGCTTGCACTACTATTCAAACGACGAGCGTTGGAAGTGGATTCCAATCGGCGCACAGACTCAGAATCATTCGGTTTTGACAATCGCTTACTATTTGAGGCAGATATTTCAGCGTCACTATCAGCTTCTGCATGCGCATCGTCACTGTTATCGTCATCATCCAATACGTCATCACCAGTAACACCATACGTCACTTTCTGAATTTTTTTCATCATAGTGCGGTCCTTATCGAGCTTCTCTAAACCTTTTCCACCAAAGCCAGCATGTCCGCCACGGCGTTCCTTACCTTGCTTAACCTTTTCCAAAAAGGAATCGGCCAAAGCTTGAATATCTGCAGGTGGAGATAACCCGCTGAGTTTCATGGCCTTGACAACTTCACTCGCATAGCGGTCTTGATCAGGAGTAACAAAGGTATAGGCATCGCCTTTATTTCCTGCGCGTCCTGTGCGACCTACGCGATGAACTAGATCTTCCATGTGATTTGGACAATCATAGTTAACAACCATGCTTAGACCTCGTACATCTAGACCGCGTGCAGCTACACTAGTAGCAATTAGCACAGAGAATACGCGATTCTTAAAATCCACAATTGCCTGGTCGCGATCTGTCTGATCCTTGCCACCATGTAACGAGTTACAGACGTAGCCTCGACGCATAAGATCACGCAGTAGAGCATCAGCAGCTTCCTGGCGGTCAACAAATATCAGCACCATTGCCTCACTGTTACAATTAAAGGCATCGCCGAGGATAGATAGCAAACGGACAAACTTGTCTCTGTTGTCTATGACCTCCACATGCTGGGTAACCTCAGGCGGAATCAGAGCACGACCGCCAACTACAATCTCAAGAGGACGACGAAGAGTCTTTCGTGCTAGGGCTTCCATCTGACGAGGAAATGTTGCAGAGAACAGTACAGTCTGACGTGAGGGACGCACGCCCTGTACAATCTTTGTCACTTGTGGTTCAAAGCCCATGTCAAACATACGATCAGCCTCATCTAGTACCAAATAGGTAACGCGGTGTAAGTTGGTGACACGTCCTGAATTTGCACACAGTAAATCAATCAGACGACCAGGAGTGCAGACGACTATCTCGCTTCCTCGCTTGAGCTCGCCAATTTGGTCCTTGATGCCTGATCCGCCGTATGCGCACACTGCTCGTAAGCCCAGCGGCCTCAGAAACGGACGACACTCGCGGTGAATTTGTACAGCTAGCTCGCGCGTGGGCGTCATCACCAAGCCAATGGGACCCTCGCCCTGAGTCAAAGCTCGTTGGGCCTTGATATGGCGGAGCATCGGCAGAATAAATGCGAGAGTCTTTCCGGAGCCAGTTTTTGCCACGCCAATCATATCACGACCGCACAAGATGGCTGGTATTGCCTGTGCTTGAATGGGTGTCGGAGACTCAAAGCCCTGACGTTTGATCACATCTGCGCATGCGGCTGGTAGGCCAAAATGCGACCAGCTTGTGGCAGGTTTGGGCGGATTTACACCGCGGATTTTGATGCCACCCAGCTCAACGCGCATCATATCAACTTCTTCCGGAGTCAGATCGCGCAACTCGGCTGGCTCGATGTAGAAGTCACGTTTGAAGCTCTCATAGTTCATCTTTGAGTGGTCAACCGGAGCCAAGTCTTTCTTTTTCAAACGCTTTGCAGCTAGTGCCAACACATCCTCGGGGTCATCTGGATCGCCATTGCTGTCGTAGGCATTGTCATCGGCAGGCATAGGATCATTGGTTGCATTGACGCTATCGCTAGTATTGGCATCTGCAGTTCCAGTCTGCGACACCATGGTCTGCATAAAGTCATCCAGCGGATCAGGCTCTGACTGGTCAACATCCATGGCACCGCTCGCACTGGATGTGTCTGTATCCATTGCAGCGCCCTCGCTGACATCTTCCGACTCTGCCAGTGACAAAAATAATGGTGGCTCGTGTGCAGTTCGTGATGGCGGCATGTTGGTTGCGGTTGAATCAATATCAGCATCAGGACCGAAGACGCTGTGCTTGAGCGCCGATGGTGGTCTAGGAACTATCCGTTTGCTACCGAACCCAGGCTTTCCTAGAGTCATTCTCAGCGGACTGAACTTCACTCGCACTTTTGCGGCGCTAAGTAACGAGATGGGCGCACCTTTTATCTCACTCTTTGGTGGTGAGGTGTGTACAGGCGGTTCTGTGCGTGTTGATGTATCAGCAGTTCTCTGTGCGACTGATTCGGCTGGAGTAAGCGGAGGAGATTCAGAAGCCACGGATTCAGGGGCAGTCACAAAGCGAGAGCTTGAATTGCTCTCATCTGCTACCGAAGACGCTCGGCTGTCGGGATGAGCGGAATCAGCAGATACTTTTGTCACAGTTGGCTTTGATTCTGGCTCTGCTGGCTCTTTCTCCGTCGTCGTTGTGTCGCCAGGCGTGCTAGCAGCACTAGGCGATTCTTCCTGGCCCTTGCGCTTCCTCCACATAGCCATCCGCTCCTTCATCGAAAGGCCCTTGGCGGCATCTGCATTGGAGGACTCATTGCGAGTTGATGCAACGGCAGCAGACGATTGTACAGAAGCAGAATTGCTAGTGGTGATGTCGCCAGCGTGGTGTCTACGACTGGGCGACGGAGACCGACTCCTATGAGTCCTTACGGAAGCAGGTGCTCGAGAAGACGTTCGTTCCTGGGGTGGCGATCTGGAGCGTCTGGGTCTTGTTGAGCGTTGTTGTCTATTGCCAAGTCGAGATACACGCGAGTGCGTCATTTGCAATAAGAAGTGTATAGACTTAGAAGAAGGCCAGTCCTTTCTTTTAAAATAAAACCCGTATATGCAGTCCCAGGTATACCTTTTATTAATATGCGTATCCGTTATCGGGCTATACAAGCAGCCTTCAGCGCGTAGTATGGCTTGTGTCCAGAATTTAATAGATTGAGAAATTTGAAAAGATCATTGACGGAAAGGAAGAACAAGGCGAAAGTTTTTGACCAATCTTTTGGAGGTGGGGGGGGGAAGGCAAACTTGAGCCCAGACCTTTTTTCTTGCTTGTTGGCGATTTTTTTAGAGGAATTTCTTGCAAACTCTTTTCTCTTTCACAAGAGTTAGCTTTCCCAACGCTATTGCTTTATTCTTACGCCTGCGCATTTCTTTTTGTACTTTTTCTTCAAAAAAATAAAGGTGTCTTGCCTTGATTTTAAACAATACTCGCAATTCTAAGGGTGAGATAGGTAGAAAATAATCCAACCGAGCTAGGCATTCTTCAAAGTAACGAAGGGTTTTAGAATCTACACTTTGGAGCAGAGGGGTATATCAGGATATATTCGTATCGTGTGTGCGTCCTGTATTTTCACATAGTTACAGGCTTTGGGAGACAGAGCGAACTCTATATCACATTTACTTGGCTGATGAATAATCGGGGAGCAGGCACAGGGCCTAGATCGACGTGGATTACTATCCGTGGGCGGCCTGAAAGCACTGGCGACGGAGAGGACAATAGCATGGATGCAAGCAGCTTTGATGACTACCAACTGGGAGGATCTCGCGTATACCTCCCACTCCGACGCGGGGCATCAACATACACGTCAGCGTACGGCAGTGGCCGTGCGGAGCATACTGCCGAAGAGGGCGACGACAGCAATGGGGGCCACAGCGACGAGTCAGATGGGGGGAGACACCGAGACGAGGGGCTAGCGACATACCACGAGGATGACGATGACGAGTATGGAGACGCGCGTGGACTCGTTGATACGTATGCGGGCGTGGCTCTCCCCCACCCAGCTGACGAAGACGAAGACGACGATGAAGACAGCGAAGCACATAGCAGCAACAGTAGTGACGATAGTTTTATGGACGACGATGACGCAGAAGAGGATAACAGCGAGGAAAACCGCCACCGCTACGTGGATTGGGACGCCCCGGTGGTTGCGCCCGAGAATTCGCACTTATTTGCAACGAATATGCGATGGAGAGATCCGCCATCGGAAAGACAGCCTCGTAGCAAAGACCGCAGCTCGCGACCACCGTTTATGCCCGAATACTTGGAGACCACAGCGTTTGGCGCGCTGTACAACAGCCATATGCGAGCCACTCAGCGCAAACAAGGTGGCGTGGGAGGCAGCAATGATGTGGCCGATGGTGACTCGGAGCAGCAACAGCAGCAGTCCAGCACGAGCACTGCTGTCAGTCATCCAGCAGCCTCACATGTTGCGCCCGACATGTTCTTCCGCTCATTAGTCCAGGATACCTGGCCGCACTACTGTACGCCAGTGTCTACGATGCCATCATTTGCAGGGTTGCGGTTGGGTTATGGACTGGGAATTGGCGAGCAGACTAGTACCTTGCTTCCGCACAATACAGGGGCGAGTGGCAACACTGATGATTCTCTACCACGAAGAGACAGTAGCAACCGCAGGACATCCTCTTGGCGAACCAGTCTGACCCAGCGTCCGAGTTCGAGCAGGGCAGCGCGGGGGCAAACGCAGCGACGGCAGGCGAGTGGCGGGGAAGCAGCGGATGTGCGCCGACTGCCTTCTGAGTGGTCGCCGCTGAAGAATCCACATAACATGGAAGTTGAATCAGATGGTGTCACAGTGCGATACACGGGACCAGGACGTGTGGACCAGGATGCAGCAATGATTCTGAGCGACAACAGTATTCCAGCGCGCACAGGCGTATATTACTACGAGGTGTACATAAAGAGTCGTGGGCAGAATGGGTACATCGGTGTAGGACTTGCACGGGCAGGCGTTAGCATTGCACGGCTTCCAGGGTGGGATCCAGGGTCATGGGGATACCACGGCGACGACGGCAATTGCTTCAGTGGCGATGGACGCGGATCTCAGTATGGTCCACGATACAGTACTGGAGATACCGTTGGCTGTGGCATAGATTTTATGCGCCGTCGTATATTTTTTACACGCAACGGTGCGTTTCTCGGATACACGTTCGATACGATCAACACGGACAAGGATCTGTTTCCGTGTGTAGGCATGCGAACGCCGGGCGAGTACGTGGCTGCTAACTTTGGTCGCAGACCGTTTATGTTTGAGATTGGTCATTACGTCGAGACTGCACACGATGACGCATTGCGTCGTGTGGCAGGCGCGTCACTAACACCGCTACTGCCATTACGGAGGGATGTGGAAGCAGCGGCAGATCAGTCTAATAACGATGCAGTGCAAATGGCTGGGTCTCTGGCACTACGCGTTGGTGGGCAGGATGACAGTGCGCCGCACAAGGCTGCAGTCAGTAGCAGTGATGCAGCGCTGAGCATAGTACTGATGCATTTGCTGCACAACGAGCACTATGGCACGGCTCGAGCACTTATAGAAAATGCAGTGCGCCAGACTTCTGTGAGCCAAACCGCTGGTGATGCGCAACAGGCCGATAACAGCAATCCACGACTCGATGCGGTGTTGGAGATGCTGCGTCAACATGACGAGCGACGTGCTGTGCGGCGACAGATCTGCAAACACATTAGCGAGGGCGACATTGACTATGCGCTGGGGCTGCTGCAGGACGCGTGTCCACAAGTGCTTCGCGACGAGTCACTGGTGTTTCAACTGCGCTGTCGACAGTTTGTCGAGCTGGTGCGTGCTGCTAATGGCCACCACATTGCTGACAGCGTTCCACCAGATGATGACGCGCTACAACCGCCACGCACTGCCGTGACGCGTGGGAAGCATTCGGCGCCCGCCGACATGATGGACGTTGACGATACACAGGCCACGGTGATGTCACTGGCCGCCATCACCAGCGCCCCGAACGAGCCGCAGACTATGAGCTTCGGCCAGCTTACTGAGCTGCATAGCATGCCGCCGGCGCAGCTGGTGCGTGTGTTGCTTGAGTACGGTCGTCAGTTACAG
The DNA here is from genome assembly GCA_027577275.1 of Coemansia sp. RSA 988. Classification (NCBI taxonomy): domain Eukaryota; kingdom Fungi; phylum Kickxellomycota; class Kickxellomycetes; order Kickxellales; family Kickxellaceae; genus Coemansia; species Coemansia sp. RSA 988. Next base: position 87,233 of record JANBQQ010000013.1, on the reverse strand, counting down.
GCAGACTATGGTTCGTCACCCAATCCAGTTATTCGTGAGGGACTGGTGCACGCATTCTCTCTACTGGCTTATGCCGACCCTGCCCAGAGCCCCATTGCCGCATTGCTGGACCCTGGCGCGTGTAAACCATTGGCGCGTCTGGTTGACATGGCCATCGTGGCATCGGAGAATGCCCCGCGTATGTCATCGCTCGAGTGCATCTACCGCCAGACTGCTGCGTTGCTGGCTGAGCTGAGCGCACGACGCAACGGAGCTGCTGCGTTGATCTCTATTGATCGTGACTTTGTCAGCGTCCCACGTTCTGCTGATGACCCAGATGCTGCGCTCCTGAGAGATGATGCTTCTCATGATTTAACTTCTCTGCCCTCTGATCCCACTGTTTAATCTACAACCATTCCATTGATTCTTCTACGTCACTGTATTTTGCTTCAGCGGGTCTTTTAAACGAGAGAAAGAGCTCGATTCAACCAGAACATGTTTTGGATGGCCTTGTCAAATGACACGCATACAAGTAACGTGTGCTGGAAGGGGAGAAAGCGTCTGACAATTTACTGAGTCTGGCATGCCCAAACAAATAATATCACATCCCTCTTTTTTTGCGATTATAAACGTTGGATCAAAAGGCCATTTCTCCCCACTTCAGTGAGTCAAGAAACCCAGATACTCTTTCCTCCCCTTTTCCCTCTTTATTCTTCCTGTTTCCGTACCTTAAAGAAAAAATTGTCTGTGTCGTTAGAGTTATTTTGTATTCCTAACGGAAAAAGTAACTTTTCACCTACACACTCAAAAGTCTTTGCTTCACATCAACTATTGCCACACATACAAAACATGGGTCCTAGTTTTGAGATGCTGGCACAGCTGCCTTCGCGCAAGGATAACAAGTTCCTTCCACCTTTGCCTTCTTATGAACAGGATTTTGTGCCTCGTTGCAGCTCTGAGTTGCATATGCCGTATACCGAATTCGTTGGTGACTTGAATAAGTCGTCTAGCGATTCGCGTGACTATCGCCTCATTCGACTCCCAAATGGTCTTGTAGCGATGGTTGTACACAGTCCTGATGAGAGCAAGGCGTGTGCTGCGATGGACGTAAACGTTGGCAGCTTAGCCGACCCGCCTGAATTTCAGGGCCTGGCGCACTTTTGCGAACACTTGCTGTTTATGGTAAGTTGTCTTTGGCTATTTCTCATCACACTTTTCGCTCATATTCTTCAGTAGCACAAAGCGATACTTGGTGACAGAACGCGATTTAGCTGCTGCCAAGCCAATATCAGGCAACAACTGTTATTGGACACAAAGCAGTTGGCTATGTGATTTATTGGCGAAATAATCACTGGTTATTTTTTTTCGTCTGCTTGTTGCATCATATGGTCTTTGTTTTGCTGCAGCCTGTGGACATCACCCCCTTTTTGTGTGAAATTAATCTGAGGCTTGCCATTGTGCGCAGCAGCAGAGTTGTGGCTGCAACAAATAAGGCTGTTATAGTTTATGCTACTCACAGTGCAAAGAGCATGTCGCGTATCACACGCTAATATCTGAATGATTTTCTATTCTTCATTCATTACGAGGTACCCTGTGCATCGTCAGACATTAATATGTTTGCTAACTCTGTCCACATGTCTATTTTTCTGCATTGATCCTGCTGTAGGGAACAGAGAAATATCCAAAGGAGAACGACTACAATGAGGTAAGCATGCATGGATGATGCGTCTGATCCATAAACATCCTCCCCCCCTCCAGTAAATCGAGATCCTTCATTTTATTGTGCTGGGTATTGACAAGAAACAAATATACAATGCATCTGTTATTGATTCTGTGTATGTAGTATCTCTCGGCCCATGGCGGATACGCCAATGCGTACACGGATCTGGAAGATACTTGCTATTATTTTGAGCTCACGTACGATGCGCTTGAAGGTGCGTTAGATCGCTTTTCGCAATTCTTTATTGATCCGCTGTTTACTGCCGACTGCACTGACCGCGAGGTGCGTGCCGTGGACTCTGAGCACAAGAAGAACATCCAGAGCGATATGTGGCGACAGTACCAGTTGGAAAAGGAACTGTCGAGCCCCCACCACCCCTTCAGCATGTTTGCCACGGGAAACTACGACACACTGGCAGGCGCTGCGCGTCGCCTAGGTGTTGATCTGCGCTCACGGCTGCTGGATTTTCACGACAAATACTACTCGGCAGATATTATGCGTCTTGTAGTGGTTGGGCGGGATTCGTTGGATCAGTTGGTAGAATGGGTGGTGGACAAGTTCTCTCATATTAAGAGCAAGGGGCCTACAAAGCCATTGTTTGGAGGACACCCGCTGACTTCCAATGAAATGGGCAAATTGATCCGACTCAAGAGCGTGCGGCAGGAGCGGTCATTGGATCTGACGTTTGCACTGCCAGACGTTAAGCCTTACTACCGTTCCAAGCCCACAAACTACTTAGGATCGCTGCTGGGCCATGAGGGACGTGGCTCAGTACTGGCATGTCTAAAGAAGCGTGGATGGGCGACAGGCATTGTGGCAGGTCGCTCGCCCACGTCAGCTGAAGGCTTTGACATGTTCAAGATTACAGTGAACCTGACAGAGTCAGGGCTGGTGCATTATGAGGATGTTGTGCGGGCGGTATTTGCGTATATCCAGCTGCTATTGACAAGAGGTCCACAACAGTGGTACCAAGAGGAACTGCAGCGCATTGGCGAAATTGAGTACCGATTCAAGGAGAGGACAGACGCAGTTGGCTTGGCATCGATGCTAGCCAACACTATGCAGAACAGATACTTGCCGCCGGACCATCTGCTGTCGGACGGGATGCTGCTGACCGGGTCCGATGCGGAGCTGCTGTCGTGGGTGCAGGGATTCTTGGTGGCTGATAACGTGCGCATACTGCTTGTGTCGCGCGATACTGACGGCGTTTTTGACCGCACGGAAAAGCATTACGGCATTGAATATCGTTTGGACGCAATCCCTTCGGAGCTTATGCGCGATATGCAGCACCCCCCTTCATTCGCAGAGCTCTTTTTACCACCGCCGAACGAGTTTATTCCAGATGACCTAAGCGTCAAGAATACTCGACGCGACGCTGAGCCAGAAGTTGCGCCGACGCTACTACGGCGCACGGACTCGCTGGAGCTGTGGTTCAAGCAGGATGATCGGTTCTTTCTGCCGCGTGGAGACGTGCGGATTCAGATAGAGACGCCGGCTGCGTACGAGTCGGCGTTGAGCAGCGTGCTGACGAACATATTTCTACAAATGCTTAAGAACACGCTGACGGAGCTGACATATGATGCGGAGGTAGCAGGGCTGTGGTTCGAAATCCGCGACAACGTGGAAGGCATTCATGTGCACGCCACTGGGTTCAATGACAAGTTGCTCCGGCTACTGCGGATTGTAATGGAGACACTGCGTGGGTACAAGGTGGAACAGGCACAGTTCGATGTGTACAAGCGCGAGGTAAAGAAGCGGTTGGACAATGCACGGCACATGGAGCCATACAGCCACACACATACCAGCACGAACTTTCTGAATCAGTCGGTAATGTGGCGATATACGGACAAGCTAGCAGAGTTTGGACTGGTGAAGCGCGAGCGGCTTCAGCAGTTTATTGGCACGTTGTTTGAACAGTCGCGTGTGCTGATGCTGGTGACAGGTAACTTTGAGGAGACAGACGCACTAGCAGCAGGGGAAATGACACTGGCCGCGCTGGACAGCCGGCCACTGCCTGAATACGCGCGACGGGTGCCGCGGGCGTTGCTGCACAGAGCGGGGCGGTTTGTGCGGCAGGCACAGGTTCCGGATGTGGAGAATGTCAACAGCTGCTTGGACGTGTCGATTTACGCGGGGCGAACGGCGGATGTTCGCGAGCGGGTGCTGCTAAATCTGACATCGCTTGTGATGCAGGAGCCGTTCTTCGACCAGCTGCGCACGAAGGAACAACTCGGGTATATCACATACAGCACAGACCGCAAGTACAACGGTGGTGACATGGCGCTGCGTCTGGTAGTGCAAAGCGAAGTGAGCCCGGCGTTTGTGGCGCTGCGCATAGCACGATTTGTGAACGGGTTCCACAAACGCCTGACACAGATGACAGAGGAAAAGTTTGAGAGCTATGTGAACAGCCTGCGCGTTATGCTGGAAGAGAAGCTAAAGAATCTGATGGAGGAGTCGGGGCTTCTGTGGCAGCATGTGGCTTCAGGGTACTACGAGTTTGACAAAATTGCGCGGGATCTGGCAACACTTGGAGAGTTGCGTAAGGCCGATCTGGTTGCGTTCTGGAACCGCTATTGCAATCCGGCCACTGCAGCCGAAGGGTATACCAGCCTGGTAATAGCAATGTGGGCAGCCAAGCTGACGTTGCCGAGCGACGATCATCTGGCGCAGCTGCCAGATGTGGCGATTGCCCTGCATGGCAGTCTCGAACACGATGGTGTGCGCAGTCTATCGCTTGAGGACGTGGCAGCATTTGTGCGCACACTGAATGGTGCTGCGGCAGCGGATGACGACACAGCGCTGGAGCAACTGATTGCACTGGTGCTGGCATCAGCCGAGGACCCTGAAGCCGAGTCGATGACGCGGGCGATTGCCAAGCTGCGCAAGCCGGCGTCGTATGTGCGCACAGCGCTGGAGATGGTGGGCGAATGGACAGGCGACAACAGCGACTGTGAGTCTAGTGTGAGAGCGACTAACGGCGAGGAGACTTCGGGTAACAGCGATTGCGAGTCCAATGAAAAGATTGCCAACGATGCTCTATTTTCCAACGGCGACTGCCTGCGCAACATCGGTGCAGTCAAGACGCCTTATGGGACATGGATGTTCCGAGATGAGGCGTTGTATAGAGCTACGCTGCGCCAGTCGGGTGCACCGGTGCCGATGCGTGCGCTGATCCCTAAATTTCCCTAAAGTCAGCAGAATCTGATGCTTTCAAGGTTTGCGCGGCTATCCTTATGGCATGTTTGTAACCTGCTTTTCTCTTTCCTTCTTCACCCTTTAGACTTGAAGTTTTTTTTTGGTGAATGTTTATTGTGAATAGACGGGGTTTTCAACACTGCATTAGGACACATTGGTTCAATAGGAACACCATACAGAATCCATTAATGACACATACTACTGCTGCCTTGCGGTCCAGCAACAACAAGACTCCAGAGTCCATGATGGTGCGACTGACAGAGAGCGAGGACGAGATCTGCAGATTGCTGGAGCGCGTGTCAGACTATGTGCACGAGAAGCAAACGGCAAAGCCGCGACTGACACTGCGGATAGCAGGCGGATGGGTGCGCGACAAACTACTGGGGCTGGAGTCACACGACATGGATGTTGCAGTGGACCACATGAGTGGATTTGAGCTAGCAGAGCATGTAAATACCTATCTGGCGGAACATGGACAGGCAGTGCATACTATTGCCAAGATTGGACAGAACCCTGAGCGATCAAAGCATCTGGAGACGGCAACTACCAGCGTGCTGGGGCAGGCGATAGACTTTGTCAACCTTCGGACGGAAACATACACTAGTACAAGTCGAGTGCCGCAGATGGCATTTGGGACAGCGATAGAAGATGCACTGCGACGAGATATCACAATCAATGCGCTGTTCTACAACATACACACTCGAACAGTGGAGGATTTTACAGGGCGTGGGCTGGCTGATCTTCAATTGGGAGTGGTGCGCACTCCGCTGGAGCCCGTGCAGACCTTTGCGGACGACCCCTTGCGTGTACTGCGAGTGGTGCGCTTTGCCAGTCGCTTTGATTTCCGCATTGATAAGGACACGGAGGCGGCTATGCGGCTACCGCAGATACACGCGGCGCTGGACGCGAAGATCAGTCGTGAGCGCGTTGGCGTGGAGCTCGACAAGATGGCCGCTGGCGCGCGACCGCTGCTGGCCATTCGTCTGCTGCTACGGCTGGGTCTGTATTCCGTGGTGTTCCGTGCACCGTCCCATGCGCCAGCGCCCACAGAGCCGATCGAGTCTGCTACTGATATCGCAAGAGCTGTGCTGCATTTGCTGGATGCGCGCGACGCTGTTGGTAAGTTGGTAGCGCGGCTGCCAATGACTTCTGCAGTGGCAGCACCGGCGACACGGCGAGCACTGGTGCTTGCAGCGTATACGTTCCCGTACCACAGTGCAACAGTGGCAGATGGACGGCGTACAGCAGCACTGGCTTCAGTGGTGGTACGCGACGGGCTAAAACTATCTGGTAACGATGCTGGGACGACTGCTGCGCTGCACGCGCTGGCACCGCGCCTTGCCGCAGCAGCTGAGGCGTGTGCTGCAGGAGAAATGGGGCGACAGGCTTTGGGACTGTTGGTACGCGACGCTGGCGCGCGCTGGGCTGCAGCCGCGGTATTTGCCGCGGCGGTCGACGTCTATTGCGGGATGCAGCCCGTTGATGCGGCTGCCAAGTACGCTGCGCTGGCAGATGCCATTGATGCGCACGGGTTGGTTGAGGCATATACACTTAAGCCGCTGGTAGATGGTCGCGCAGCCGCACGCATACTGGGTATTCGCCCTGGCCCAGGCATTCGCGATGTGTTGGAGCAGGTGATGGCCTGGCAGTTGGACCATCCAGAGGCAACGCCTGCGGAATGCGAGGAGTTCCTTCTGCGCGATATTGCGCCTGGGCTGCATACAGAGTAGAGTGAATCCAGAGAAACCCGTATGACTGCCTTTTAAATATAAATAGCGTCCAGTTTAAACTCACATTGATGATGTGCTCAGTCTCTCTACTCGAGTGAGCGCATTGGTGCTTATTACCTTTTCTATTGCCCTTAGGCTAGCACTGCTTGTTAAATCAACACTAGAAATACATTAGCTTCTTTTTCCATTAATATTAGGTGCGGTGTTGTCCAGCAAAGTAATAGTAGATCTGCACCATACGACGTGCGGCCAGCGGCGCGTAAGGCTCGACAAGCGGCAGATGATGTTGGATGCGGGCGAGCAGTAGGCGGTGCTGGTCGTGTGCGCCGAGCAGCAAAGCGGAGTTCAGCGCCATACTGTACATGCGCGCGTCGGGAAACGGCCGCGGTAGGACATCTGCGCCGCCCAGCGCCGGGTAGTGGCGATCGATAATGTGCCACGCTACATCGAACGCCCGATGTTGCATTGCCAGACGCATTAGCCCCGCATACGCCGCGCCGCGGTGCTGCCATGGAAGTTCTTTCTCAGCAAAGGCACTAGCACGGGCAACGGCGCAGCTCAGACTGCCATGTGGCTGTTGTAGCTCAGCATCGGCCAGCGCGCGCACTAGCATGCAATTGACAGCCAGCGATGGCCACAGCGCCCGCGCACGCATCGCCGCGTGAACATCCAGTGCGCCGTGTAACCGCCCGCCGCGCACCAACGCTCCAATCACCACTGCGCATGTATTTTTGCGCATACGGGGTAGGCCTGCGCTAGCCCAAGCAAATGCGCGGTCAACTAGCGCCCAATCAGGCCGGAACACTGGCTCGCCGTGTGTGGTGACTAGCCGCAGTACATGCTGTAGCACTGTGTCAGCCAGCCGCTGGTCCTTTGGCAGTGCACTGCGCCGCTCTAGCGAGCCGATGAGTCGCCATCCGGCGCGCTGCGCCCCCGCACTGTCAGTCGCTAATAACCCACGCAGTAGCACGTCCCAGCACGCTGTGCTGCCCCCAGTTTCTGCACCGTGTCGTGCAAAGTAGCGCACTGCCAGCAGCCAGTGTCCTGAGCGGAAACACGCACGCAGCCAGATCGAGTGCGTGGCAGTGTCGGCTAGCGCGCCGTCGGCCGCCATCTGTGTCATAACGCGCGCCAGCCGATCCAGCACCGCCTCAGGCCAATGTGCCGCGCAGCTGCCCCAGCGCATGCTGCCTAGCAGCCCATTCAGATACGCATTCCACGCAAACGTGCTGCGTTGCTCGCGTGTCACACCAACCAGCACACTGTACGCTGCGTCGAGCTGTCCATGTCGGCTCAATCCATGCACCGCCTCACACACCATCTCGCGCGTCGCCGCTCCAGCCTCTGCGTAGACGCGCAGCGCATCGTCACGTCGACCCTCATCGAATAGTGCGCGCATCAGATACTGCGCCGTGCGCTGCTGCAGCCGTCGGTCGTCCACCGCCCATGTGCGCACGTCCCTGAGTAATTGCGCCAAAAAGGCAGCCCGCAGTCGTGCTGGCTCCCATGTTCTGTCGTCACTGTCGGTCCATGATCCCTCGCTGGAATTCCGCATCGCATGCGCCCGCCCTGGAAACAGCGCCCAGAAAAAGCCACGCTCCGGTCGCTGTTGCTTTTCCTGCCCCGTCTGCTCCCGCGACATGGTCATCACACGCATCGACGCGTCGTACACGTCGCGCACAATGCTTGCGTCCTTTAACGCTACCGCTGCCACCAGCGCGTGCTGGTGTGTCTGTCGGAACAGGTGCCGTGTTCCCTGAGTCCATGCTACTCCCGCCTGCCATGCCTCCACCGCACGCTGGTATTCTCCCAATCGCCCCAGCACCTGCACCTGTACTGCTATCTCCGTCGCTCCCACTCGCATTCCCAGCTGTCGCATGTCTTCGATTATAAGCACTATTGTTTCGTACACTGCCTGCCTCTCTTTGCTCTCAGCTGCCTGTCCTTCTTTGCCTTCCGCTACCCGGCGGAGCTGCAGGTGCAGCCGCCGCAGGTCGCCCTGCTGCGCATACTGCTGCACTGGCCTGTCTACCAGTCGTGCTCGCTGCTTAGAGTATGCGCGCACTGTTTCCGCAATATTTGATCTGTCCACCCGCGTCCACCGCCAACACGGCGTCTCCTCTGGTGTCTTCTCCAGTCTGTCTCGTCGTCGCCGCGTGCATTCCTCTGTGCCATCAACGCCTGCTAACCGCATGGATCTGCGATCCAACAGCGCTGTTGCGTTGGTGGCCATCTGTCGCTGCTGTGAGCCCCTGCGCCCATACCACGCCGCTGCTACCTGCAGTCGTCCATGCTTAGTGTTATCCGCGCGCTGATTCACTGGCGCCACCTGCCACGGCATTACCGATTCCACAAGCTGCCACCAGCCCGTTTGTCCCTGCCATGTTGCCTGCTCTGCTCGACGAGCAATGCACGCACATGCTATCATTCCTCCTTCGCACCCGCCCTTTCCGCCTTGAAAAAACGCACCGAATCCGTACAACTTTATCTCCCTTCCTCTCACGCGGTTTAACTGAAAGTCTGGTGGTGTTAAACGAGGCAAAAAGCTCGCTGGGCGCTTTCTTTATGCTCCGATTTGGGCAACAGATCGCGGATCTACTCCCGTGATCTTATCTACTGGAATTTTTTCTGATGGATCGAGGAATTAAGGAACCCTCCTGCTCACTACCTGACTTTGCTTTTTTAAGTGCTGTTGGCGGGTCATCCACAAGCATCTCTAAACTGCTCAGATCACATTGCTTGTGCTTTTTTTTTTAAATATAGCAGTGGAAATTCCACCAAGCTGCTTTGATGTCAACTCGACAAGTTGTCTAAAAAAATATAAAATACCTCAAGCACTTGCCATTGCCATTTAAACCAACAGGCATGCGCTGAGGCTTTGCTTTGCTGTTGTCTGCATAGAAGCATGGTCCTAAGGCATTGTCTGTGCTGATCTTTTCAGATAGGCAATATCTGGCCGATTCAGAAGCATGTATAGAAAAATACAGCGTGCACAACCAACACCATCACATTTTTAAAGCACGCAGGACGATCTTCTCTCTGACACTCTTAAACCTTCCTCAAGCAACTTCAGCCGGTCCAATAGGACAGCTTGAATTTCTGCTCAGTGGAGCCTCAACAAACACACTGGATAGGCTCTGTGCGGAGTTCATCCGCAAGTATCTTGCAGGCTGTGGGAATGAGCAACCCAGTCTGCATGCGCCGTCTCGTCCGCGTCCGGTGCATTCTGCGCCAATGCAGATGCAGCATTTTTGAATCGGGCTTTTTGTAAAACTTGCTGCAAAAGCAGGAATAGTGGCAGGATGTCTGCCTTGCCTTGTTGCTCAATCCTCGCCACCGCACACATGCAGAAAATGTCGAGATCATCGATGCATTTATCCTTTGCATTCTGCCCTGGATTGCAGTGGACAAGCGGAGGAAAATGCAAGCACGCAGGTGGGGCGAGGAAGAGGGTGGGAAGCTCACGCGCAGACTCAAAAGGCATCAATCATCCCTCCCTCCCCCACATGTGCGCCTTTGCTCCAGCTTTCCTCCCCTGGAAGACCCTGTTTTTTTCCTATCCCCCCTTTTGTTTGTTGGCCTCCATTGCACCCGACTAGTGCAATTAATCTACCCTCTCCAATCAAATAACCTTAGTTTCCACTTGCTCCCTCTTCTCTATTTCGCCTTCTTAGCATTTATTAAGAAAATTTGTGTTGCCATCTACATCGCCGATAATCTCTGCTTGGCATTGTTCGCCACTGCTTCGGTTTTTTGCCTTATTTCTCCCCCACACCTGTGGTCTGTGCAGCACACTTGTCCTTTGGCTGATGGCCACCAATTCCTTCAGCGTCAATTCTTTGCTTAACAACACACCGCCGGATGGGGACATAAGGCTGTCTCCAGCCAGTACGATCACCGACAGCAGTACTGGAACTGGAAATAATTCCTCCAGCGTCGGCAGCCCCCTTGCTAGCACTATTCAAAATGGCGCGCCGCAGCCGCCTTTGGCCACGCCGCCAGCACATACACGCGCAAGGCACCCAGCCAGCTTTAATCCCTCTGTCTCCGCTGCCCGTGTTTTCCATCGCCATCTTGTGGCCCAGAACTCAATGCAGACCACACCGTCGCAGCTTCCGCCGCCTTCGCACACTGCGACAATTCATCACCAGCATCATCACCAACGCGATTATGCTCACCAGCATGTCTACCGACACCAACGGCGAGTTCCGCATGACACACAGCATTCCCCACACCACCCGCCAGCATCGGCTACCGAATTGCACACAAACGGCGGAGACCAGTGGCAGCGGACACCATTCAATGCAGCAAACCACGGCCTGGCCCTGCGCCATCAAAATCCTACCGCCGACCACCGCTATTGGCCATATCCGCCGCCGCAGCAGCAGCAGCAGCAACAGCAGCAGATGTTTCTGCCATATCTGGCGCTTGGAGGAGCAGGAGGAGCGCCGTATTATGCGCACTCTGGTACTTTGCCTTTGCCGCCACCGCCACCGCCCGTTCCACCGCCGCACTCGGGATCTGCAGGGATGCATGTCCCGTGGCGGCGCGAGCGGCGGTCCAAGGCCTGTCTGCGCTGCCACATCAAAAAGATTAAATGCGAAGGCACTGGCCCCATCTGCGATGGGTGCAGACACGCAGGCTGCGAGTGCAAGTGGGTCGAGATGAAAAAGCGCGGCCCGAAGCCAAAGAAGAGTCGAGACAAAGTCTGCGAGCCAGCCAGCAAGGCCGCCAATGTCCAACAGTCTCTTACGCCCATGCCGAGCAATGGCGCACTTGCTGAAGCTGCAGTTTTGGTCTCCACCACAGCGCCCGCGATCTCGTCCGAACAAGGACATCAACAACAACAACAACAACAACAACAACAACAAAAACCCTCCGGAGCTATGCACACAGAGGCGCCACCCGTCGGCCAGGCAGCACCGCCGGATCCTCCAGAGCCATTGTCGCCCGAATCCGCTACAATGGATCAGGTCATGCGGCGATTCCACTCCGACTATGTTCCGGCAGATACACGCGAATCTGTGGTGTATTACTTTGACTACATCTATGCTCGCACTCCTATCTTCCATCCCGCAACATTTGTGCGGCGTGTGGCATTTGGGCAGGTCGATCCACTACTCATTGACGCGATCAAGGCCTGCACCGCCCGCATCATTACAAAGCGCACTGGACGCGCTATAGATGTTGGCGCGCTGAACACCAGCATCCGCAAGAGACTGCTGAGCGGTCAGGACCAACCCACTGTCGATTATGTACGTGCTATACTGCTGGCTGCGATTGTTTCTGGCAGCGAGAGCAAGCTGTCCACATATGGTTCACTGGCTGGACTTGCATCGAGTATAGTTATGCGTCTCGAGTGGCACATGTTGGATCTGGGACGCGGCTTGGACGAAATTCCGTGGGTGGAGTGGGTGGATATTGAAGAGAAGCGTCGCACTTTCTGGGCCGTGTACCAGGTTGACAGCTATTACAGTCTGCTGTCTGACCGCCCTATGAACATCGACCGGATGCATGTGTGTATCTCGACACCGGGCTCGGATTATACGTGGGACGATATTTCCATGCCACAAATTATGCATTGGCCTACCCGGCACCAACCTGGCATTCGTCGCGACGTGGTCATTCGCATGGGCGCGCTGTCCTACACATTCATGGATATGTGCAGCCTAAGCACCATTATCTCCCGAATCAATGACTTTATCTGGGATATGCGCGTGCGTGTACTCGCAACGCCTTTGGATAGCGGCTGGTCGACAGGCATTCCGTTCATGGAGGATATATTAGTTCCCGAGCTCGGTGCGTCGCAAGAACCAGTGGCTTCCATGTTCGAATATCCCGAGTTTTGCGAATTCCACAAAATGCTTCACGAGTGGCGTGCGGGACTAATCCCCTCTGAGGACATCAAAAGGAACCAATGCTCACCTGTGAGCGAGGTAAGTCAGGTCGGATCGCTTGAAAACCGCCGCTTTATGATGCGCATTCGATACTTTAGTCTTCGCTGCTATGTCGTGCCGCTCATTCTGCTGTTGCACTTTACCAACCGTCCGTCGTTCTTTAATCACAGCCACCAATTGCCCAAACGCATTGGGAAACTGGTTGGACTGGTCTCTGCCACTGATTCGCAAGAAGACCGCGTACTGCGCAGTATGATGAGCATGTCGTTTTCGGAAATCCAGAACGATGGCTATCTGGCATATGACATTGTTGATGAGTCGTGGGAAATTTGTCTATCTGAGACATACCTGCTTGTGGAACATCTCGAACGCAACAGCGATATACCCGTAGAGCGCTACGACAGCTCTTTCTCTTTTTGCATATTCACGCCGATCACTGTCTTGATCCGCCATATCCGTATCTGTCGCGAGAAGATACACCGCTATCCCGCTGCTGCTCCAAACGCATCTACTGTTGGCAGCCAGTCATTACCATCCGCAACCTTGCACAGTGAACTTGCAAAGGCCGTGTCGGCACTGCGTCGGCTGTGGAGCCTGCTCAAGGAACTTGGGTTTCTCTGGGGTGCTGGTGAGATGGAAAATCTCCTACGCACTATGCAGGTTGAGGAAATTTCCAATGCTACCGATCTGCTGCAAGATCTGAATCTATAGGTTTAATACCTTCTACAAAAAAAAAAGCAAACTACCTAGGATGGATAGCATCCCATGTAGTCTGCTATGAAATTGTATTATATCTTATTTCTCTACTAGCTAAAGCCCTCGGGGCCGCCATTAAAGCCGACAAAACCTGAGAGCAGGAAGACATTGAAGTAGGGCTTCTTCTCAACGCTCGAGCACCAGTTCCATGCCGACGTCAGTCGTCCATCAATGCAGGAACCTGCATCGAAGAAGTTGTCAGAGCCCGAGCCGTCGAATGCGGAGCGGAAGAAATCCGCCAAAATAAGCTTTTTTGCCTGCTCAATGCTGCCATATGACGATTCAATAAAGCGCACCACATCGCGCTGGCTTCTGCTAACATTCCTCCCACTAACATCGCGCGCTATTGCCTCATGTGACTCTAGAAATTCGAGAACACGTACAATGGGGTTGAGGATGCTGCTGACTTGATTATACTTGTCAATGAACATCAGGGCATTTGGTACGTTGTGGTCGCCCAAATGTATCATTGCCGAGCCCACCCACCGACCTACTGCCTTTTGCGTGCGATGCAGAATGGCATGCGCCGACCTGGATACGCGTGGACAAGGCTGTACGCGGTTGAGACCCTGACCGGTGTCCTTGAGCCGGTATGTGTTTTTAGCCGACAGTAGATCACTATCTGCATGGTGCCAAAGCATGAACATGTCGTGCTGGATCTCTCGCCATAACGTCAGTGTCTGTCGCACATAGTGGAACTGATTCGTGTGCGAGTGCGACAGCCGCGCTCCGTCGCGTCCATAGAGAATTGCCAACGAAAGAATCTCCGACTCCGATTTTTGTGCGTCAAACAGTCGCGTCAGATATCCAAGCATGCGGTCGCAAGGATCGCGATTGAACCGCAGATATGCGTGGTTGTCACCAATACTATACAGACACTGTCGAATAACCTCAGCCGGACAATCATGAGTTGCGTACGCTTTACACAGGTACTCGATCGCGCGCTCCTTCTGCTTAATTTCCAGTTGCACTTGTGATCGGGCCTTGCCCTGGGCTACAATCTCCTTTGTCGCCACTGCCACCATCTCATCTTCCAAAACGTAAGTGACACCCAGTGACTCCAAAACCGAGTACACCGTTTTTATAGGCGCTACTGCTGAAAAGCCCAACATACCCTGTACGTCACTTAATTGGGAATCTTGTAACATGTACATGAGCTTTCCGTACTCATTACGCATCTTTTCTGGATTCATAATCTTGTGCCGCCGGCCAATCTCGAATATCTTTTGGTAGAATTCCTCGTTGTCCTCAAATTGCCTCTCCTCGAATAGTGATTGCCCAGCCTTGTAATCGCTAGCCAATACTAGACCAGACAATATTGCGCATAGCTCTTTGATTTGTGCCACAATGCGCTTTGACTTGCTCCCGTACATAAGCACATCTATCTTGTCTGTGTACTCACTAACATTAAGTGCTGCCTCCAGTAGCCGTAGATACTTGCGCTCCTTTAGCGTCAATCGCAGTGGTATATACTTTGCGCGCTCTGTGATCCATTCCGCAAACGATGGACCACTGCTACCAGTCTCTACTCTGCCGCTTTGAGCACTGAATGTCACCGACATAGCTCCAAACATGCGTATGTCCTCGCTAGCACCCTTACTGTTACCATCTGAATCTTCTCCTTCATCAGCGTCCTTGGCCTCGACATCATGAATGTCTGTATCCATAGTGGAGCCAGGTTCTACCTCTTGGTCTGCCAAATCCACCGCTGTAACTGCTTCGGAAGTTGCATTGGCATCATTCAGGGCCTTTAAATTATGCTGTCTCCGCTTTCCAGTGCGGTGGATCATGCCTCCACACACATCGCAAAAGTCTTCCTGACACTGTTCACAGAACACCTGCGCCTACAATAACAACTTGAGTACATAATCGATCAGCATCCTTTAGTGAATGCTTACAAGAGAAAACAGGGCCTTTGCTTGTGTGTGTGTGTGTGTAGCTCGTAAATCCTCCAAAGAGCAAGCTTAGGTAAATGATATCAATACCTTTTGGTCCTTGCACTCTACGCAGAAGCCCTCAGGAACTTCCTCCAGTTGCTCAGATTCCTCGTCATTGCAGGCACCTTCGGCGCCAAAGTCGTGGTTGAGTTCTTGCTCTTCCAAGCGCAGAATGTCGCCAAGCGTGGGTGCAACGGGCATACTCATTAGAAAGCAGGGTTTAATAGTATACTAAAAGCACAACAGGAACAATGAGGCAAAAAAAAAAGAGAGTAGAGACAAGCTTCAAATAAAGAGTGCCAGAGGTAAGAACAGTAGGAAATGGAAAAGTTTTCCAGATGTGTGCTACAGTCCAAAAAGCCTAAATGCTGTGTGTTTCATCAATTGTGGCTTTTTGGCCTTTTTGGACGTGCGCGACATGGCTCTTTAAAATGCCTAAAATAATCTCATGTGGTCACCACATATAGCAGATTTAGACCTCATAATGTGAAAGTTAATACAAGCGACAGGTTAGAGAAACAAAAAGTTGACAAAATAGCTACGTAGTGGGGAAGGGGGGGGTTACGAAGAAGCAATGTGTCTGTGGAAACAGGCTCACATGTCGTCACTGGGAATAGATAGCGACACAACACAGTCGCCGGGCGGAGGGTCAATATGCGCTGTGGATATAGCGTCAATAATTCGATTGATCGCATCCTCAATGAGCACTGCGTCGGCCTTGGCAATGCGGCCACCCGAAAGCACGCTAGCAACATCTACGCCACCCGAGCCAGCTCGCGATGACTCTGCTGGACCCGATAGCGTGACCATCGGCAGTCGTATTTCTTGGTTGAACCGTCGGAGCAGCTCTGTATAGTCGCGCGAAGTGTTGCCAGAGCTAGCCATGGGTTGCCCTTGAGTGAAGCCAGAGTGGTGCGATATGTTTATAAGAGCGCTACCAGCCATTGCAACAGAAGAGCACACATAGTAAACACAAAGTTGATCAGCAATATGGATTATTCGGCTAATATTGACCGGTCTCGAGTTCAGAGAAACACGGGCACATTATTTCGCGTACCTGAACGTGTTGGACCACTTACTCTGTTGTCCTTTGCTCAAAAGACTTTAGTCGCTCAGTTTCTCTGATTTGGGCTGCCTCTTCTGCAGTTAGATTGGCGAACCGGTCAGGCACTTGTGGCTCATGTATGCTTTCGGCGTGCTCTCCAAGTAGAGCAGTGTGCTCGTCCTCGCCCTCGTCCGCCTGGGGCTTCGAACAACAAAAGCCCATGTGCGAGAATCTAGAATGAGAAAAAAAGGTGTATATTGAGTAAATGTAAGAAACAAAATGGTAAAGGCAACACAGTTGCAAACATGCTTTCGGAGTTGGCGGCTCGGACCATCACAATCTCACTGGCTTTGAAGTTGCCCCACCACCACTGCCACCTCTGCACATCTTTTAAGCCCATTCCCTGCAAATATCATCACATCCAACTGCACAAGAAGATGCAGCACACGCGCATGTCGGTAAGGGCCATCTTCATCTCCACTGCTGCCCGCCTTTTTTGGTTGATTTTCTTCTATTTGCACACTCCTTAGTTAGTTATCGTCACTACAAGTGCCACGGTGCACGCTGTGCTGGTGCGAACATGGGTTCGCCGACATGGCTAATAGACTACTACTGCAGCATCGTGGATGTGCTCTCGCCAGCATGTGGGTTAGCAGTAGCAGTATCAGCAGCAGTGTTAGTCTCGATGTACACAGACACCGCCGATACAGTAACAGTCCGCGTATCAGGACTGCTTGGCTTGTCTGGTGCACTGTATCAAATCGTACAACTAATAATCCGCGAGCTAGCGGCACAGTCATTGCCAGAAAACCAGCCACCCGCAGCAGCACGAATATTCGCCTTTTGCACGTACTTTCTCCAGCTACTCAATATTCTGCTGGTCAATCGCATAGCACTGGATCTCAAGATCAGCTTTCTGGGCTGGTTCTCGTGCAGCCGCTTCTTGCGCTGGGTACTTGGCCACTATGCTGCTTGCTCAATTGCTTTGGCCTTTGCGCTCTCTTGTCCACTATTCTTTGCTTCTGCTCACTTTGATCCTGTTTTCCTATACGCCCAGTGGTCATTTGGATCTGATACCCGCAACATCCTGTACATGATATTTTCCTTCTATCTATGGGTGGTTCTGTTTTTGCTTGACTTTGCTGCAGTTATCATCGCTGTCATTGTCCGCTTACGCACTCAGCTTCCGTCGAATGCTAACCCATCTACATCGCTCTCCACCCACGTCATGCGCTCGGTTGAACAGCAAATGCGACGTAAGGCGCGTGTGCTCATACTCTACCCGCTTAGCCCCATGATCTTTTATAGCCCGGTGCTCGCCTTTTACTGGGTACAGTCGTTGCATCTTGAGCAGACCAATGCCACCAGAGCAATCTGGATCACATCTGTCATTGTTGGCCCGCTACAG
Source organism: Coemansia sp. RSA 988 (assembly GCA_027577275.1). NCBI lineage: Eukaryota > Fungi > Kickxellomycota > Kickxellomycetes > Kickxellales > Kickxellaceae > Coemansia > Coemansia sp. RSA 988. Next base: position 69,563 of record JANBQQ010000013.1, on the reverse strand, counting down.
ACTTTGTATGATTTTATGGTGTTTGCTCTTCTGCCGCCTGTCCAACGCATTGTCTGCTGGTATTCTATTTTGCATAAGGATTCAGACACATATCCTCTTGTTGAGCACATGCAATATGAACCATTAGATACCATTCGCCGATCTGACGCTACACTTATAAACGAGGAAGCGTGGATTCAGGATATAGCTGTCCGTCGGGTAATGGATTTGTCTTAATACTCTATAGGATTTTATCATACCAATATTTTCTCGGCTAGAATCTGTGGACCGATTATTTTTTTTTGTTATCTAGCTAAATCCTAAAGACAAAAAATCCTGAAAACTTAGTTATCCGGTTATATTTTCTGATATAATGCATTGACGACTACACTGAAAGTTGTTGTTGCAAAAGCCTATACTTTGAGTCGCACTGTGCTTTTTTTTTGAAGCGGATCCAGATCTGGATGTGAGATACAGTATTTTTTTACGTCGACAACGCTCTAGTGATTTTTTACCCTTGCGCAGATGGAATAGGACGTGCTAGAAGTTTACAACGACAACTACATTAGAATCCCAATTTCTAATATTGGAATGCAGATCGAAAGCTGGATTGCGTTGCAGCCCAAGTTCGAGTCAACTTTCGTTTGTATAGTAGTAAAGACGGTGGCTAGCAATTGCCTTTATGAAAATATATTTATTCGAAAAAGAGCCTAGCGCTTCAAAATTTATCAATCATTTCCAAACAGCTTTTTATGTTAGACAGTGTTGCTTGGTCAATTTCGCCTTTTTGTACAAACCAGCAAAATATGTGCAACATGTTTGAAATTTGTTAGGTATCGCGTATTTACCCATTCGACCTTGCAGTGTCCATGGTTAAACTATTGGACAAAACCTAGATAAGTTGTGCAAAACATTATATATAGAAGAAAAGTAGTTGCGCATATCAAGTTTGACAAAATATAGGAAAATATAAATAACGCAGTTCATACGGAGAATGTATCTACCATTAATATATTCTGGTCATTAGTATCTTCTATTATTCACTAATAAAGGTTATATACGTCTCTTCTTTCAATGTATCCTCGAAAGATACTAGTTATAAATCTTCATTGTTTTTAGCGATTTTTGGAGAAAACGGCGTTTTTAGTTAGCCGACAACATGCCCTTCACCGATTTCCAGTAGTCGGCAGATACAAGGGATTCCATCTCCTCTCGCGTAACCCACTTGAAATCTGAAGCAAGTGGCTTGGAGGGACTTGCTTGCCCTGCTAATATATGACCCTTAATAAAGAACGCTGTATGATCGCCAGCTTGATGGTGGCCTACAGGTGCGCGACCTACAGTCCACACACTTAGTTTATCACCGCATGTGCTTTTCAGGTTCCGCCGCGCCGCTTCATGCAGTAGCTCCTGGTCCTGTACTTCTCCCTGCGGAAACAACCACTGACCGGACTTGTCTTTAACTATCAAGTAAAGGGTCCTCTCGAGCTTACGTTCAAGCGACCGTACATCGCCTGCTGCATCAGCCGACGTCTCCCGAAGCTGAACCTCAACCATCTGTTCACTAGTCGTTTTCAATGGCATTGCTTCGCCATCCTCGCTATCCACCTGTAACTTGTTGCGCGCCCTTTCCTTAGGCTTACTTGACGGATCAAAATACCACTCAGCTGCCCGCTCCTTCTCCTGCGCAATCCAGCTCCTCTCGTTTGAGCTACCCTGCTTAAAGTACAAATCACGCGGAAATCTATCCGCCGTTACGTATTCCAGCCATGCAAAATATTTATCTGCTATTGCTTCAAATCCTTTGATGGGCTGCGTCACAATTGGATCGCGCTGTAGGACAACTCCTGCGCGGACTGCCGTTCCCGACAACCTGCTACTCGAGCTAAATCCGCGCATTCCCCGTGCACATTGCGACACTAACGGACAGCGGAACATTATCCCTAAGAGCGCAAGGAACCGATAAACGCTAAGTGCCTGTAACAACAACGTTATCTGCCACAGTTGCTGCCAAGGAGGGTATAGAAGTCAACGTTAGATTTAAATCTGTTAGGAAACTAGGAACTAAATTTTTCTTGTTGAATTCAACACCAGAAGAAACTTGCACAAGTGAGATCGGGACATTATCTGGGCTTGCAAATCCTACAGATCAAGTTAATTATCAATCTGCATGGTGCAGGCTCGTGACTTTAATAATGGGTGAAGCTGGATCGCACCAGTCGACGTTAAGAGCGAGGCTAGCGGCAGGTCTTGTACGTCAAGGATAATAAGCGCATTAGCATTTTGAATCAGACACAGTGCTACATTGGCTATAAATTCGGGACGTGGTTGACACACCGTCCCGTCATTGTTGAACCAACATAGAACATCTCTTGTATTTCCTACGCAGAAAAACTCGTCTAGCTCTTCTGAATGGATCTTCCAAGTAGCTTTTGGAATATCTGATGCACTCAAATTATTTTCGCGTATTTTGGCCAATGCAGAAACCACTGTCAAAGGTTCATGTAGGCGTTTTTTATTAGCCAAAGTTTTATTTGAAGCACCGCCTTCTAGTTCGTTGACATTTCGCTTGAAACAAGGACGGTGGTGCACTGTGGGCGTCCCAACATTACAATTACCACGCGACCATTGCAATATATTTGTTTTAGGGATTGACACCACACCATCTCTGCTGCAATCCAATGAGTGTTGCATACGCCGTGTTTTCAGCTTGTTGCTCGCTTCGCAGTCTGCAAGCTTTATACTTTCGATGACTTCGGAAATAACTGTCTCTTGAGAAAATTGACACAGCATACTTGGAAGCTTTGAGCTCGAATCAATAGTTGAGTTGGGGATAGTTAGATTGAGTGCACCTAAGAGGCTTGACGATTGTGTGTCAATGCTGTGATCCTTCAAGTACATTTCGTGCAACTGGTCATTAAATCCTGGTAAGGCATCGGTACCACACACGGTGCCATTTATAGCTATAAATAAGCCCGACAGTCTCTGCGTTTTTGTCAATTCTACCAGATATCAATACGACTTGTCAGAAGTTTATCAGCCAAAGTCTTATCAGGCCCTCATTGGCTTCAATGATATCAAAATCACTTACTATTGTTTGTACGGCTAAATACACCCTCGAATGATATACCCTTTATATGCTTATATGTTGCAATGCTTGATAGCTTGTCTTTCCTTTCATCGGGATATCTGACCAATAAAAGAAACTCTGCTAGTGCTGGTTCAATGAAATACGATACTGCATCTCTTAAAGAAAGCGTGCCAGGGAAAGAAAGTATTTCCTTGCTATCTCCTGGCCCTTTAGTAACTCCTGTATAAATAAGCTTAACAGATGTTGTGTAGTTGGCCATGCAAAAGGCTTTAAGCCATTTGCAGATTTCTGTCTTTATATGCGCACTTTGTGCTTTGGCAATATTGTATCTGACAGGAAGCTTACTGAAAGGATGACTGACAGTTACTGTAGTACCTGGGTTGCGTGCTACGGACCTTCTATCGATTTTATTGCTACCGCTTCGAAGTACAAGCACATCTGCTGATACGTTTTCTTCTGTGCGAGTACATATCCTTAGCTCGGTGGATACGGCTGCAATTGCAGCCAAAGAATTTCCACCACTACAGAATGTACTTTTCGATGTGCAGCCACGCTTAGCAAGAAAATTCAAGCTATTTTGTTTGACTCCAATTCCATTGTCAGATACCTATCGCCATTCAGCTGCTTAGAAAGATAAGGTAGATACAACGATCTCAATTAAACCAACAGTGGTAATATTCACTGGCATAATTAGGGCTGTTGCAGATAGACAAACCTACCGTAATGTGCTCTAGATTCCGGTACGAGACTTCCACAGATATCTTGTTTGCACATGCTTCAGAAGCGTTTCTATTTATTTCATTGTTTTCAACAAACAGTGTTTTTATAAGCTAAAGTCATGATGTGATTGCATGATTGTTTATAATAAATAACATGATGAACGCTGATACTTGCTTTACCAATTCCTGAACAATGTTTAATGGGGAAGATACTTCGAATGCTGAGCGAATCCGGCAAGCAGTGTCTGCGCTCAATGCACGTATATGATGGCCACTAATAGATGAAGGCATGGCGTATTGTTGAAAAGTATAAAGTTCTTGTAGCTTCCAGAAGGACAACAACTTATATGTTTCCGTATATACCAATGTTTGTAGCATCAATTGAATGCTAGCAAGTCAACAGAATAAAATCTCTAAACGCTAGATATAAAATTGCAGCATCAACCAAATAAACGCAGGCCTTGACCACTAATATCAATCTCACCAGACTGCATAAGCGACTCGGTAAGAGAAGGAGTTTTGGATGCCCCAACATCATGGACCTCCGTTTCGCCATCCAAGATCGACTTTGGCAGCCTTTGGCCGAGAAGCGAAGAGAAAAGCTCATTTACCATGTCCTCGTGCCAGGTACCCATGGGGACAGGTGGCATAAAGTTCTGTAGTTTCTCCAAGACATGATAGCGAACCTTACGACCCTTAGACGCCTTTGTGTCAACCTTGCGCTTTTTAATATTAGAACTTTGACTAACCGCTGCCCAACGGACTCCAAGGCCACCCATCGGGTCGTTAGAGTCAACCATGCGGCTCTCAATTAGCTCACGCAGTAGTTGCTTGTAAAAGTCCGAGTCATCAAAGATCTCAGGATCTGTGTCCTTAAGGTGTGCGTCTACTTGAGCAGGAGTTTCTGATTCAGACTCATCTTTAGTGTCATCTTTACCTATGACCTTATATTCAGCCCTCTTCAGCTGTGTCCGCTCAATAAGCCTGTCGGAGGAACTCATTGCCTGATTGACTTGATGAACTATGCCCTGGTTGACAGCCTTGAACTTTTTTAGCGCCACTGATCCCATAGACGCCTGTATCTTATTTCCCCACTTCTCCAGGGACTCATCACGGTAGGGCTTAAAGCCTTCCCGCAAGCTCTCCAACTCCTTCCAGATGGCTTCAGTATCGTCAGAATCAACATCAGTAGCCGTCTTACGCTTATTGTTATCTTGTGTAGCTTCGATGGCATTATACGCACTTCCCACAGATGGATTCTGCGCAATCAGCGCCTTTCGCAGCTCGACAATAGAGCTTAGCAATAAGCGAGTTGATTCACGCGCACCATCTAATCGGTTAGTGCTATCGCCAGATCCATCAGAATGATGTTCCGTATTGCTGAAGCGTTCTTCAATAAAATCCTCAAACATTCCAAGCTGTGGTAACTCGTTGGCTGCGGTTACTAGTTTTTGCACGCGAATCCGAGCATCCAATGTGCCCTCCCACATACGCGTTTGATTCAAAACATGTTGACCTTTCTCCACATCGCTACGTGCCGTTTGGGTGATCGAACTCAACAACGCCTTCTCCCCATCTTCTAACTTTTTCATCTCCTCACGAATACGCCTAGAAGAGTCTGCTGCATCCTTAACTTCACCAGATGTCATATCAAGCCCTGCTTCGTCACTGTCAATATCACTATCTGATTCGCTATCGCCCGTATTTGGGTCAGTAGCTGTGCTGTCACTAGCCGCGCGCTCGTCTTCCTCCACAGCAACATCAGAGTCGGATAGGCTCCCTTCTTCTAGTGAGGCGTTACCGGAATCCGATTCATCACCTTCGCTGCTGGTATAGTCGTCCTCCGACGCGCCATCCTCCTCATATAAATCTTTACGGCTTATGCGCGATCCAGTGTATTTTGGTCCAAGCTCACCGATCCCCTGTTGATTACGAAGTGCGCTTTTGCCCACACTGACGTAATGTTTGCGCTTCAGCTCCTCATCGCTCAACTCCTCATCCTCCGATCCAGATTGCTGCTGGTCAAGATATACGTTGTCGTTTATACCAGCATTCTCAATGTCAAAATCTAAAGCATTACAAGTAAATGTTGTTTGATATTGTTAGTAGCGTCCCTATTGCTGCCTGTCCTTAAAATCCATTATATCCAATCTTAGAGTAGTTGTACGGCGTACGATGAACATACCTTTTGGTCGTGGATCTGATATGTCCGCAATCTGTTCGAGAAGCGATTTAGTCCTTTTTGTAGCTATATTTTATATCAAACATTAACCTGTTAGTGTATCTGTCTTTTTATCGTGCTGAACTTTACCAACCGTCTGTCGGCTCCTTCACTGTGGTTTTGAGGCTGTTATCTGAAACTGTACCTTTTGGCATGGTCCCGCACGCGCTCGTCTAAAGCAACTCTGACAGGCAAGCAAATACAAGGTCAATAAACACAAGAAAATCGAGGTACAAAAGCCAAATGCAAAGTGTGGAAAACCAAGGATGAAGCAAAGATGTGGGACACAACTGGCAAAAAAAAAAAGTTCAAAAGTAGTTCAATTAATCATGATTAGGCTGATCTGACAGAAACTTGCAGGGATTTCTAACTTTTGGCAAGCATACCCTTCCTCTGTGACCCAGCCGTCATCCTTCCTCAACAAAGTTTATGTTTATTTATGCATCGAATATACAGCTTGCGCGTATTCCGTACGAATGTCGGCCACAATGGCATGCTTATGCCGGTCTTATTTGCAAACCCGGGGATTAGAAAGGACACACTCGTTCAGAAGCGTGCGGCTGGATCGATTGCGCAAGAAGTGAAGAGAGAAGCCGCCGATGATGAGTTCAAAGCAACTATTGGATTAGAGTTGCATGCGCAGTTGTCAGCGTCACAAAAGCTCTTTTCAGCGGCAAGCGCGCGATGGGACGAGCCACCCAACACCAACGTATATGCTATTGACGCTGGACTTCCTGGAGCTCTGCCACAGCTAAATCCACAATGCGTCGAGTTGGCCGCTCGTGCAATATTGGCACTTGACGGCCATGTCCAGTCGCGCTCTTTCTTTGACCGCAAACATTATTTCTATGCCGACCAGCCACTTGGATACCAGATCACACAGCAGCAGTATCCAATCGGCCGTGGTGGATATGTCCAACTGGGGCCGGCCGATGGCCTCGATTACACTAAACGAGTGCACATACATCAACTGCAGCTTGAACAAGACACTGCAAAGAGTATTCACGGCGTCTATCCCGGCTACGTGCTTGTGGATCTGAACCGTGCAGGTGTCGCACTTATTGAGATTGTTAGTGAGCCTGATATCGAGACAGCTATCGAGGCGTCCACATATGTACGCAAAATGCAGACGCTTTTACGGCATATAGGCGTATCGAACTGCAACATGGAAGAAGGTTCGTTGCGTTGTGATGTCAACGTGTCTGTATATCGCAAAGGCGGGGATCGGTTATCTGGAGCACGGTGCGAGCTGAAGAACCTAAACAGTCTTAAGACTATTCGAGGCGCAATAGGCGCAGAAATTGCGCGACAGGCAGCTATTATTTGCAAAGGTGGTCGTGTCGAACAGGAAACTCGTGGATACGATGCGCGGAATGATAAGACATATCCTTTACGATCCAAGGAAGCAGCACCTGACTATCGCTATATGTCTGAACCAGATGTACCCGAGGTGCATCTGGCTCAGGACTGGATCGAGCGTGTGCGTAGCATGCTGCCTGAGATGCCCGAGGTGACATTGGCACGAGTACAGTCACAGTATGGCCTAGCCCAAGAGGATGTAGAGACCATGCTCAACGAGCCTGGTTGCCTTGCCTTCTTTGAGGAATCGGTTAGTGGACGTGATCCAAAGCGTGTCTCATCGTGGATTACTTCAGAGATATTTGGTCAACTTTCCTATCGGAATCAAAGGTTAGCCGATAGTCCGCTCACTGTGCAGCAGTTCACTCAGATCTTGGATTCTATCTCTAATGATTTGGTCACTTCTGCACAGGCAAAGCAGTTGTTGATTTCATTTATGGATGGCGAGAAGCGCCAAGTGTCTGAGATTATCAAGGCACATGGATGGGAGGTTATTGGTGACGAGTCGCAGCTTCGCGGAATCGCCAAAGAGCTCATCGATAATCATCCAAAAGAGGTTGCAGGGTATTTGAAAGGGCAGGAACGCAGACTCAATTTCTTTGTTGGCAAACTCATGCAGTCTACCAAAGGCCAAGCAAAACCGCAAGAGGCTAATCGAATAATCTGTGAGCTGTTAGAGGCGAAGCGACAGTGATACTGGTGATCTACCTCACAATTAGGTTACAAGAAATTTTGCATATTCACAGATATTGACAGATTTAAAGTTATGTGCGAGTTCTTGATACATTACGAGAGCGGCTCTGGTTAGATTCTTTGCGCTGCAAAGCAGTCTCGAAGAATTCATATATCAGCTGTCGCTGTCGTGGTTCCAGCACCTGCGTGCTGATATAGCCAGACAGATCCAGCACTCTGGCGCGATACGCCTGAACCAAAGGCTCAATGATTCGGTTAAGCGTGGTGTTCGAACTTAAGTCCACAGAAGCAGGCCCACCCAAAACAAGCGCAACGGGTACACCTCGCAGACGACCATCTGCGGTTGCTTCCTCCATCCACTCCGTAACGCGCAGTAATGTTTTTTGTACCGCACAGTTGCAAACTAGAAGCAACGCGTCAAGACCAACAGAGTACACCATTTGTCGAGACCGTGGGTGTCGCGTCTCGCTAGGAATAATTATAAACTCAACCCACGCGTGTCCTCTACCGTCGGGTCGCTCAAAGCTTAGTATGTCGACGGAAGGACCCGCCAAACTGCTGACTGCGCTAGGTCCGGTGGTTGCTGGATGGCAAATGCGATGCACGAGCTCTGACTTGCCTACGCCAAACTCACCCATTACGCCAATTCGAATCGAGACATCGTTCATTGTAAGTCGCGACGCACTTGCAAAGTGGAAAGTTTAATTTTTTTTTTTTGGAAGTCTATCAATACTTTTTATGCAAAGGTTGTCGCGCATAGATAGGAGCAGTTAAAGCTAACAACGTAATGGGTTTTGCGCTAGGGAGGGCAGTATATTTACTTAAGAAAGGTTTCGCTGACGTTAGCCCCATGTATGCATGATAGATAGAAAAAACGGTAGAGTAATATTGTGTATAAACATTCTACTTGTTGCAGACACAGCAGAAGACACTTACCTCCTAAATTTTACCATTGTTTAGCTACCACGTATCTGCATTTTTTGATTGGCAGCTTACTAGTAGAGACATACACCAGCATTTCAACATTTGCGAAACCTCCCTCAGTGACATACGTAACACTAAATATAAAACAAGTACATTTTCCAGATGTGTTTATTTTTAAACTCTAATTCTGATTACTACGATAAGCTAGTGCCTGCAGCATTTCAAACTCATTGCTGTTTTTGCAGAGTTTGTGGAAGTAACCATCATTTTGTTGGATTAAGCGAGTAGGTGTGTCAAACTCAACGACTTTACCCTCATCCAATACCAGAACGTAATCATAATCAATTATAGTACGTAGACGATGGGCAATGCACAAGAGAGTAGAGTCTGAGAATTCTACACCACGAATGGCACGCTGCATACTCTCATCAGTTTCAAAGTCTACTGATGCTGTGGCCTCATCCATAATGACTAGACGCGATCGCCGAACGAGAGCTCTAGCCAATGCAACCAGCTGTCGCTGACCCAGCGATAGATTCTGACCACCATCTGCTATTAATTCATCTAGAGAGCCAAACGCTGCAACACTACTGTTTTCACTAGTCGATAAGCCCTTAAGTAGTAGTGTGCGCTGCAATGCATCAAGAAGCAATGAATCCGAATAGTCACCGAAAGGATCAAGATTAAAGCGTATTGTGCCGTTAAATAGAATTGGATTTTGTGGAATGATAGTGATACTCTGTCGCAGACGCTCAAGACCGACACTTGCAATATCCACACCATCTAGTACAATACTCCCACTTGTTGCCTCAATTATTCGCAGGAGCGCCAATGATAGAGAAGACTTTCCTGCACCTGTTCTGCCGACCACGCCAATTTTCTTGCCATGTTCGACAGCAAATGATAGTCCGTGCAAGACAGGTACACGCTCAGTATAACCAGCAACCAAATTTTGCACATCGAGTCTGCCTGTATTTGGCCATCCTGCAGCAAGAGTGCGATCTGCAGACAACTGGGATGGTGCTTCATGGTCAATATCGAGATATTGGTGAATCCTCTCTACACTATTAAGCGAGATCTCTAGATCACCATATTTGCGTACAATAATTGTCGAGTCTGTCCAAAAGTTTACCGTATAAATAAGAATAAACCCGGCAAGCCCACTGCTAATAGTGTCGATATTGGTCAGGATAAACCATGCAGTAATGAACGACACCAAGGAGCTGACAATGCCAATTCTGATCCGCATCCACCTACTCATAGATCGTCTAGAAAAGTCAGCGCTTAAAAAGGCCGAGTAGCGCTGTTCCATCTCGCTCATATATGGGGATTCCATAGCAAATGCGCGTATTAAATCGCTGCCAGGAATCATCTCACTATATAATGAAATGATAGGCGCGAATGTTGTTGATTCTAGACGCTTGCTATTACGCAATGCCTTTATAAAGCGCCATGTAAAATGCGCGTACAAGGCTAGTACCAACAATCCAACAATAGCGAAAGGAGGCACAACTGACGATATAGTAATTAGAGTTATTGTTAACGATATGAGTGGACGCATAATATTGTTGAGTCCAAGCATTATTTCATCGTCAACAGCCTGCATATCTCTGGTGAATCGTGCCATGATACGTCCAATTGGCGTAGTGTCAAGAAATCTTGGCATTGCGTTGACAATAGAGCCTATCAAATGCTCGTGGAGTGTAGCAGATGCTTTGAGACTACCAGAGTATGTCAGTAGCAACGCTAGTGAGCTAATAATGGCTGAAAGCACTCCAAAGCATAAGTAAACTACCAGCCAGGGCATAACACCTGCAAGAGGTTCGAGTAAGACGTGGCTGGTGCTAGTGCCATTCTCACGACCAAGCTTTTTAGCGAGATAATAGTCTTTGTACATGGCCAGAAACTGCGTTGTGCTGATGCATCCAAGACAAGCAAGCACAAACATCCAACCACCACAGGGCGCAAAGTACATCTTCCAAGTTTCAAGTTTAATTAAACCTTGACCTCGTACCTCCTCCTGAACGAGCTTTCCTTGAGCATGTGCTACGTCATTGGCCATGGATACAGAGCTAGTGTTGCGCGAGCATAAGTCGCTGTAGGACAGATCAGGATTGCCATCAACATCGCTGGATGGTGTATAATCAGTCCTTAAGAAGGCATTATCCTTTTGTTGTTTTGGAAGCCTAATAGGGCTATCTTTAGGCATAGAGAAGTCTAGGTTTGCAATTTGGTTTTCCTTCATGGCGGCAAGTGCCTCTGCCGATGTGCCCTGAAAGGAAATCCGACCACCATGCATCAACACGACAAAGTCGCAGTGTGGCAGACACATTGACATATGGTGAGTAACTAAAAGACATGTTCTGCCGCACATAAGCCCATTTGCACTTAGTAGACATTCGTGAAGAATATGTTTGGCAGTGTGTGCATCAACTGCCGATAGACAATCATCAATAAGCAGTATCTTTCGTTGTGAGTATATAGCGCGTGCAAGTGCCACGCGCTGTCTCTGTCCACCAGAAAGTGTGATTCCACGTTCGCCAATTTCTGTCATATCGCCTGCTACAAAAGTATGCAGATCTGTCAGCAAAGCACACATGTACAATACGTGCTCATAGCGCTCGTGATGGTAAGGCTCGCCAAACAATATGTTGTCACGGATTGTAGCATTGCGCAACCACGGCTCCTGAGGCACATATGCGATATTGTCGATTACTGTACTGCTCAAGGTGGCGAGTAGATGCTCGTCAGTGTCAGTGGATATAGGAAGCCTTATACGGCCATCAATCAATTCCATCTCGCCGACAAGCGCTGCAAGAAGCGATGACTTTCCGCTACCAGTAGGTCCGCCGACAAGTGTAAGCCCGCTGCGTGGGAACTGCACATTGAGGTTGCGTAGTCCAAATGTTTCCTCACCAACAGGCTCATCGGTAGAGGCATTGCTATTCCACAGCAATGTGGCGTTTTCAAAGCCCACCACATCATGAGCGACATTAGGTGTGACTCTTTTTTCAAGCGACTGGACCTCCTGCTGAGACAGATATGCCTCAATACGTCGAAATGAAACATAAAATGATGTGCTATCTGCAATAAGCAGCGGCATAGATTCAACCGAGCGCTGAATAATTTTAAAGACGGCAATCGCAGTAAAGATACTCTCAGCATCCAGCGTATGTCGCAAACTGTAGACAACAAATGTGGCAAAGGACACAAAGGGCAACGACCCAAGCGTGCATAGGCTAATAAGAGACCTTACTTTTGCTCGTTGCCATAGCCATACAAGTTGGTCACCCCGTTTACAGCTAATAATATCAACAAAGCGCGATCCCCAGCCAAACAATTTAACAGAGACAATGCCACGGACAACTTCGCTGATAGTAGCTAGTCGGTGGTCATTGATCTTCCCAAGCTTGATCTCAATGCGTTTGGCCCCGGTAATGAGTCTGCGCGTCATAAAAACCGCCAGTATCAATATTAGTGTGCCCAGGATACCAGCGACACCTAACAGGCTATACATATAGTAGGCGCCAATTAGCAACTGAATTGGCATCAACATTGACGCACGCACGAGCTTTATCAAATTTGACATGCGTTGGATATCTGTGCTCAGAATGCTATATGCGCGTCCTTCCGACATGTCACTGGCTCCGTATCCGCGACTGGAGGCATCTGCGACAGCTGCTCCCTTGGTCCGTCTACGCATAGTTTTCCGAGTCAACAAGGAGACCAGCGTATTGCGTACATGCACAAGTAGGGTACGTGCGCCCCAATCCTGCTGTTGCTGGACGGCAGTAGCAGCTAAGCTGGAGAACAGCATAGAGAAAGCCAAGAAAAATCCATAGCGCAGTCCTAACGATGGGTCGCTAGCGTAGCTTGTAATGAAGCGCAAAAGCTGTTGGATAAGGACAGGCTGCATATAGTCAAGCACGACGCTCAGCGGATTTAGAACAGCCTGTGCTAATATCTCGTATCTGAATGTTGATAGTAACTGATGCACCAGACTCCCCCCACGTTGCCCGTTATTGCAATAGCGCTTCCACGAAGCATCCAAGGAGTATTTGTGGGGAGGCTCGCATAGATCCTCTATATGAGGCCGTCGACGCTGTATAAGCGCAATTAGTTCGCCAACCCAGCAGAAGAGCGCATTGCTTAGAATCGAGTTTCCAATCTCCGGCGATGGTCGACGGGTCACATGATTTGCAGAAAGCCGGCGCACACGTATGGACGGGTCGGACAGCTCTGGTTCAAGAAACTGTTCAGATTCGCCAAAAGATGTATCATCTGTGCCACCATGCTTTGGCAACCTTCGCACCACGAGAAGCAGTAGCGTTGCCACAACACTAATCACAAGCCGAATCTCCAACAATAAGGATTCTGCCGAAGCGCCAGTACCCCACATTGGAGTATTCCATTGTTCTGGAACAAAGAAGGACCAATATGCTTGTGCGAGGGCAGTGCACAAATTTGCAGCAACAAATGCAAACACCATATGCCCGAAAAGCCCATAGTGCTGGTTGCGCGTGCTGGCAAGGTACGCAGCAAGCTGTCGAACAGCAACAGCAGATGCTACCGTCCATTCAAGCATCAGAACTGCAGCAGCAAGCATAGCAGAATATGATTCATGTTGGGTTGTGTCTGAGAGTCGTGTGCGGAGTATTAGACCCTGAACCAACACTTGCACACATAGGAGTGCAACAAAGAGTGGCCCAATCCAGATACGATTGTCGCTACCACATAGCCTAGGACCAGTGGGGATGCGACCACTAGCGTTTATGGAAGTGCGAGAAGAAAGCCATCGAGCCACAGCAGCTACTAGAGCAGGTGCAACAGCATCAACGAGCAGGTATCTTTCGATAGAGTCGCGTTCTACAGTTCCAAGCCAAGAAGGAGGAACCGTTTTAGCACCCAGATGAACGACGTCGACGCTCATCAACAAACTGTCGACGCGAAAGAGAGAAAATGAGACCAAAAGGTGGTGATAAAAGCAAAGAAACAAAAAGGTTTATTGTAAATTTTCAGCTTCAAAGTAAGGAGAAGAAGGCGACATTGAGAAGAGCAGATGATGAACACATGAATGTTTCCATATCTGCATTTAAGGCAGATTTCAGGGATCCTGCTTCTGAAAGTCAAGGCTATCGTGCGAAAAAAAAAAATGCACCCATAGCGCGGAGAGCCAGAGCCATCCAAGCGAGACTTTATCCACAACGAAAGAGCGCGCCTTGCAGACATCCCGGAAAAGCTCACATGAGGTTATGACTGCATTCCGTGGCAGAATCCACTAGCACTGGGCCAATTTCAAAGAGTGTTAAAGGCTGTGGTGGTATATACACTGCTATACCGTCAAAGCGCCGGCCAGTAAATAGCTTGCTACCATGCAATGATGTTGATGCCTGTATATGACAGCAACACCGGTGTGCTATTCTAAGCTGGTTGCCGCAGCAGTCGACCTACCCATTGCGAAATCAGATCAACCAACTCAAACAAGATCTCGACAATCTGCAGGCGATGAGGCCAAACAGAAACAGCTATGCTAAACACCATGGCAATGCCAAGAGCAGCAGTCAGATAGTACCGAATATCTTTTGATGAAAAGCGATATTGTAATTGGCGATGGTGGGAACGTGACGCGGTCACCGGGCTTGGCAATAGCGGTGATACTTCATCGCAGGAATGATTGAGCCGAGATCTGATTGACAGCGGAGCCGGAATTCCAGCTGGAGAGCGACCGAGCGACCCATGTGTGCGCGACATTATGACATGTGCATTTGGAGAGGAGGATGTGCTTGAGCCTGGCGAATGCGGCCTATTAGCAAAGGGCCCTCGACAGTAGTCCACCATCCAATAAGGAAGGCTGGAGACGTGTGAGGCACGTACGGTAGCAATAGAATGAAGGTACAGATCAAAATCCAGCACTGGGTGGATCAGCGAGCTCTCAAAAAACAGCTGAGCAAGCCAGTCAGGCATCGGATCCGCAGATCCAGCCGTGTGCACTTCGATGAGATCAAAAGGCAGGTGTTCGGAGCCGACATCGTCGCAGTCAAGGGGGTCGATTCCATCAGCAAGCAAGGACTGCATCCACGACTGATCGTCGCTGTCAAATGTGCATGCAGCTATATTGTTGACATGCGCAAAGCGCAAGTGCGAGCGAAGGACAACACGGAAACCTGGGACAGCAGGGTCCACAAATTCGGAACGCTCCTCGGACGCCAGCACTGTCGGGCGGAGGTCCTGCATGATAATTCTCTTTTGGATTTTCTGGGCATTGCGCTGCAGCTCACGGCGCTGTGATCTGTGCTCAGCATCGCTATCAGGCGAAATGGGCAGCATCTGGTTGAGTGGCAGCTCCATGGGCGCAAGTTTATTGAGGTTGAGCTCGCTCTGCAGAAACGGCAGCAGTTGGTGGGGCGGAAGCTCGATGGCAGAGACAGTGCGGTGGTCGGCAAACCACGGGCCATAGACGACGTTGTGAGCCACGTTGATTTTTGTGCTACTACTGCTACTGTCTGCCGCCCATCGAATGGCAAGCGAATCGCTGCTGGATGCCTCGGCTGAGAGCCCTGTGTGATATCTGCCCAGTGCGGGACTGTCCATAAACACTGAATATGTTCTTTTTCCGTCCATGCATGTGTGGGATGACCTCGCCGAGTGCGCTGGCGATGTTGTGTGCGTGTTTGGTGGCGAAGGTGGCGATACGTAGCGGCGCAGATGTCCAGAGCCCTGCGACAGCCCACCGGCCCTGGGCATGGAGCACGCTGAAGGAGCAGTTGTGTCGGGACTCAGCTGCCCGTGTCGCGAGACATACGCAGCCGCATGGCTGCAGTAGGCGCTGCTGTCTGCGGCGGATGCATCCGATAGCCTTGTCCGCAGCTGCCTGTGTACTCTGCGCGCCCGTGCAGGATCGACCCATCCTCGCCAGAGTGATAGGGCAGGAAATTTACGCATATCAGACATTGGTGGTGTGTTCCCCGAGTAGCAGCGCTGGATGACCGCGTACACCTGCGACACTCGGAACAGCTGGTGCGTCTCGAGCGAAGACTCATCAAACAGCGGCGAAGCTGCCAATAGCTCCACTAGCTCGCGGAAATGCGTCATGCAATGGCTTTGGAGGCGACACAGCTGCCGCCAGAGCCCAGTAAAGTTGGACCGGCGGAAACGGGCCAGGGCCAGAACTTGGCCCATAGCTGCCCCGATCACATCCTCAACCTGGCCCAGTCTGACCAGCTGCTCGTCGTGGGCCAATGACGCTATTGATCGCACGTGGTACTCACATGTCCCAATGCTGTGCTCGGACTCTGCGCCCTTCAACAGAAGAAACGAACTGACCTACTCGAAGAAGGAACTGCTGCGGCTGCGATGGCATTAGCAAGTAAATCCCCTCATTTTTATCGCATGAATAAGTCTCGCGTGCTTTGCAGTCTCACTCCCCCAGATCCCTCCCCCTGTTTGTGTGCGATACCGTCATTGTTCTCGCAGACGGAGGGTAGGGGAGTTTGAACAGAAGAGAATAGCTGTCAAAGGCTCAAGCCCAAGTAGTCGGGCACATGTGCATCCACCTGGGATGCGTGACCTTGAGCATACATACCTTCTCAAGCTCGCGCTGGCATGCCAGCACCATATCCTCGCACAGACTGCACCGGCAGACTGTCCCTGCATAGTTCTCGTAACATGAGCAGGCGCCTGCCGTTGATAGCGGTAGCGACGCCAGCTGTACGCAGTTCACTTCATAGTATGACCACTCTGCAAACACTGGGCCCGCGGCTCTGTACTGGTCGACGTCCGGCGCCATTATGCCTATGTATGTGCGTATGCGTGCAAAACCAAACCAGCTGGCTATATTTTTATGAAGAGCAGAAAAGGAGCTGGGCGTGTGAGAATGAAGCAAACGATTGCAGAGCAGCGTGAGTGCAAAGTCAACACGGGATGCCAAAAATCCCAGGTTTGGCAAATCGCACCATCAGCATGCGCCTCCTTTCCGCCCTCCTCTTGCTGCATTTGGGCAGTGTCAGTCGGACACAATTGGCACGACACCATCGACGGTCCCGTCCCCCCAAGCGATAGAACAGGGACCAAACGACTCGCAGTGCTGCTCGGACGCTTCATCCGCCACATGTTCCGCGTACCCCCACATGGCCTCCACAAGCTTAGTGCCAGCAGACGGGATCATCTCTCAGGACTTCCGAGGAGTAAACACATTTCAGTTCCTCTCTGGCGCTTAGTGGCTGGCGCTGCAACGGCTCCTCTAGAGCAATGATGTCAATGCCATTCTTTTCAATCAATGCAGTGTTCACAAATGGAAGAGAAAAAAGCCCCCGCCGCATCAACTGGAATAGACAAAGCGAAGGTAAAAGTTGACCAGTATCGCGGATATGAGAACAACCACAAGCACTACAGGGCCTCGTCGATCGTCGTACGGCCCGGCATCGCGCCTGCGGATGCGCTCAGCACGCCACTGGAAGAGCATCAGGGCGTAGACCATCACGAACATGGCAATGACGGTAAATGCTGCTCCAGCGATCTTGCCAGTCTTGTCGCCAAAGTTCAAAAGCCCCAGCGCCAGCGACCCCAACACTATTGCAAAGTTAAGCCACGAAAGGAACGTGCGCTCGTTAGCAAAGAACACTTTGGGTTCCACGCGTACTGGCACTGCGATGCGCTTGTTCGACTGGTTAGTGCGCAATGCAGATGGGATGCTGCCGTATGTCGATTGATTGCGCTGGTTGCTAGGCTCGAAAGATAGGCCATTGTCCTGCTCGTTGCCGCGATGGCCCTGGACAGCAATGATACTAGCGTTTGCGTTCATGTGTAAGGTGCTTAAGCCGTCGCCGGCAGAAAAGTGTAGTGTGTTAAAGTGAAGAAAGCTAAAGAAGAAGCGAATCCCCCAGCGTGAGCTGATACTGGGAAAACCAATGCTAGGTGTCCTGGAGTGGGGGGGAGGAAGGGGGCCCGGGCCAGGAAATGCTAGGTGAATTGCTGCTCATCCCGGAAGCCTGGGAGAGAGGGTCATTGGCGATCAGTGATTCTGTTTCACACCCCCAAAAGCTAACTAAATCTAAAAGGCTACATGTTGGCTACTTGCTCCTAGTTGTTATCACTTTCCGTCAGGAATGCCACATGGTTCAGCCAGCAACGGCTGCTGTCGCAAAGGCAGCGATAGAATATGTGCTAATTTATGTGGATACGCTCTTCAGTCGCGTATTCAATGTGCCACAATTAATTGAAAGGGAGAAAAACGAAGAAAAAGCGATTGAGCACTGACAGGTTCTCGACAGGTGGTGTGTACACCTTCTTGTGGAATGTCAGCCCAAAGTTGATGGCCGTCGCAAAGATGAAGAAGATTACCACCAACACCGGTACCGTCCGATCGTCCCACGATCCACGCTCGCCGCGTCGCAGGCGATTGGCACGATGCCAGAACATCGCGTATGCATATACGACCAATGCCAAAGCCCCCGTTTCAAATATAAACGCTGAAATGCGCATTCTAATTCCACTGCCTCCGAAATTCAGCAGCGCCAACCCAAGCCCACCCATCGTCACTGCCAGTTGGAGCCAGTTGATAAATGTGCGCTCATTCGCAAAGTAGTTTTTTTGGTCTTAGGAGCTTAAAGTCCACTGTACCACCACCGCCATTGCTGCTTGTCTGTTGTTGCGCCATGATGGCCTATACTCCTTGCTGCTAAAGGTGCGGAATGAAGAAATGCTGGTATTTTAGAAAAAAAAAAAAGAGCAGGGCTAGAGAAAAGGAAAGAGATGCTTTGCAGGATCAGGGTCCACTCTTCATGAGAGAGGGAGGAGAGCAGCGCTAACATCCACCATGTTTTTCCTCCCTTCTGCCCGATCTGCCCGATCTGACCCTGCATTGGCCTGCTGATGTATTTGTCTGGTACAGGACGCGCACAGCGTTCTTGGACGCTCAGTTTCACATCCGATCGCGGTCAATCTATCCCCAGACGCGGCGCTAAGGGCGCAAAAAGAATGTTTGTTGGTCTTCAATGTGCGCTGTACGCACCATGCACGATGAGCTCTAACCAATAATTTCCAGCAGCGACAGGCTCCGTCTCCGACATATGGATGCAGTTAATTGCTGATAGTTGCATGCAGCTCTCCTTGAACATATGCTCCAGAACATCACATACACTTTCAGCATTTTAAAGATGTGGTGCCATGTGCTCTCTCTCTTTCGCTTTTAATATAATGGAGTAATTTCTTCTTTCTAGAACCGTTGCGCTTGCCATATTCTCCCCTTTCCCCCCGTTTCTGCTGATTGTTTGCGACCCCGAGTAATTTTGCGCTTTGCACCTGATCAGTAGGCACTATCTTCATTCACGTACCTGTGTAAGTTGCGCTACCTTGCAAATATGACAAACAACCATCCGGAAGTTACTGCGAGTTCAAGGGACTCGGGGGCAGGCCATTGATACGCGTACAATACAGTACTTACTGCGCAACGAGAGTTGTGCTCAACAACTCTGCTATTGCAGGGTTTTGGCTGCACTGGCACAGTGATCTTCTTGACGGATTGCCTCACTGACTGCGTGTCTGACAGGTATCCAGTATTCTTAGAACATCGCCCCAACCGCAATTGCTGCGCTGAATTGCAAAAGCGTTGGTGCAATGCGCAGTGACAGACACCCGCGCATGCTGTGGTCTCGCAGAGCCCATCTGTGCAGCAACACTTGGCAGAGAAAGAGAACTGAGCCTTCCCAGGCTCAAGCTCCTTTGCCGCTTCTTTTCTTCACTTCCCCCCAATCCAGATCAACAGTGGCCCTGCGCTGGTTGATTGTCCAAACAAGGGCAGATGCTGCATAAAAGCAGACAGCCCAGCCGTCAGTGCGTGCATTTACTCTTCTTCAACTTTTTCTTTTTCTCCTTGCTCCCTCTCCGACCGAGCGAAAGTAAAAGAAAGCCTAGAAATATATCCTTGTGCTTCTAAAGTATTTCCTCTCCACATTATTATTTCTGTGTATTTTATAGCAAGGTCATCCCACTTTTGGAGATAAAAAGATGAAGTTTGGGCAACAGCTCCGTGAATCACTCTTCTCTGACTGGAAGTTCTACTATGTAGACTACTCTGGACTTAAGCGGTTCCTGTACGAGCGCACAGACAAGGGATACACGGCCGATGACGAGTCTGAACTGGTCAAGCTCCTCGATGGCGAGCTGGAAAAGGTATGTTTCCCATTGCAAGCGCTGGGTGTATTTTTTGTATGGCGGACTACCGGTTCTATGTGTTCACATATGTATGTTTGCAAGTTTTATCGATCCTTCTGGTTTTTTCTTTGGACAGTTTCAGAGCAGCATCTAACCTCTCGAGACATATCTGCACCTGTTGTTCTGGATGATTCATACGTGTGAGTAGGTCAACAACTTCCAGCAAACAAAGAGCAGCGAGATGAAGCAACGCATCGAATACTGCGAAAAGCAGGTGCAACTTATTACAGAGAACACTGCCCCGCAAGATGCTAAGCGTGAACAGCTGGATATTATTGAGCGCGAAATAGATGCAGTGATTAGCGAGGTGTATGAGCTGGCCAAATTCACCCGTCTCAATTTCACGGCGTTTATCAAAATTGTCAAGAAGCACGACAAGAACGCACCATTTATCCTCAAGCCCATGTTCACCGAGCATCTAAACAGCCGACCATTCTTTAAGGAGAACTTTGACGAGTTGCTACTGGAGCTCTCGCGGTTGTACAATATTGTGCGCAATGGCGGCGTTGACGTCGACAGCTCAAAAGATCCGCAATCGGGCAATGGGCAAAACTTTGTCCGACAGACTACAAAATACTGGGTCCATCCCGACAATGTGATGGAGCTCAAGCTCTACATTCTAAAGTATCTTCCGGTTTTGATCTACCGCACCAAGGGCTCCACCAAGCCGCCCAGCCCAGCAATCACCAGCATATACTACGACAACAGCGATCTGGACTTGTACCTGGGACGCATTGAGAAAAGCGAGGGCGCTGAAGCCATTCGGCTGCGCTGGTATGGCGATATGGACAGCAACGAGATATTTGTTGAGCGCAAGACACACCACGAGGATTGGACCGGCGAGAAGAGCGTCAAGGAGCGCTTCTCAATAAAAGAGAAACACGTCAACGACTACATTTCAGGCGACTATTCACTTGAGTCCAAAGTTGAGCGCCTGCGCGAGGAAGGCAAGAAGAGCGAGCAGGACTTGCAGGACATGCTGACTCTGTCACAGGAGGTCTACGATAGCATTCACTCTAAACACCTTGTACCAGGTATAGTATCCGAGTCGCAGCTGCTGTCGCATAGCTGCTTTCTACAATGCACAATTGCTTATGTCTGTGAGATACACGGGTATCTGCTCCATTGTCCGTGCACGAATAGATGAAATGGGCGATGGCAGGAACAATGCCTCTAATGTGGCCATGTGGCCTACCGCTTGTGTAATCTCGCCTAATTGTTTTGTTTATGTGCGTATATTTCCGCTATATGTGTTGGATGCAAGTCTACTAAACACTCACGGCTTCTGATATCTTGTCTCCCAATTGTAGTGGTCAGATCCTTCTACGACCGCACTGCTTTTCAGCTTCCAGGCGATGCGCGTGTGCGTATATCACTCGACACCGAGCTAACAATGGTGCGCGAGGACTCGTTCGACGGCAAGTCCCGCGCCGGCGACAACTGGCGACGCACTGATATTGGCGTTGACTACCCATTTTCACAGCTTCCAGAGAAGGACGTGTGTCGGTTTCCATACGCAATCCTGGAAGTCAAGCTGCAAACGCAGTCAGGCGTTGAGCCACCGCGTTGGGTACTGGATCTGATTGACAGCCACCTTGTTGAGGCAGTGCCAAAGTTCAGCAAGTTTATACATGGCGTATCCGTACTTCTTGAGGACCATGTGGATGTACTGCCATTCTGGTTCTCGCAGATGGATCGCGACATACGTAAGCCCGCCATCAAGGGTTTTGGCGTCACGCGCGCATCGAGCCCGCGTGGAAGCTTTGTTGGTGTAGACAATACAGTGCGCCAGCGCAGTAGTCGTGCTATTAGCGCAACTCCTTCTCAAAATAGTCTCCAGCAGTATCAGAATGATATTGAGGTGATTGTGGATGCCGAGCCAGGCGATCACTCAAGCCAGAACGAAGGTACAGCAACGCAATACTCGAATGTCCATGAGGTCAGTGGTGTGGGCGAGCCAAACGAAGGGACAGCGCTACTTGGTTCCAGAAATCGGCTACATGATGGACTACATCGCAGCGAGTCCTGGCTCCAAAAGATCAATCCATTTGCGAAGCACACTAGTCGCTTTGCGAGCCAGCAGCAGCTGGACAATGTGCAATCTGCATCGCGCACTAACCAGTCGAACAAGCGCATCGCAGTGCCAGTACGCGTGGAACCCAAAGTGTTCTTTGCTAACGAGCGCACGTTCCTTTCGTGGCTTAACTTTGCAATAGTGTTGGGGTCGCTGGCGCTGGGGCTTTTGAACTTTGGCGACAAGACTGGCAAGATCGCTGGAGCAGCATTTACCGTCATTGCCATGTTCGTGATGGTCTACGCCCTGATGCTCTTCCAGTGGCGTGCTGAGCGCATCCGCAGGCGCGAGGCTGGACCATACGACGATCGCATCGGACCAACAATCCTGGTGGTTGTGCTGATATCTGCAGTGGTGCTTAACTTCTACCTGAAGATTGCGCTCAGTACTTAAAGCAGCTCTATCTTGTATTGAAAAAATTTTTCCTTTATTCTAGTGTTCATGAAATCTGACTTGCAACCTTAGCTGGGTGTGGTGATGGAGAATTGGTGCAGCAGTTAAATATTATAGAAATCATTGCTTAACATACTCAAAATACAGATATAAAACTGGCCGGCGCATTCCTTTGCGCTCGGTCGTTGTCCTGACTCTCCTTGGCTTTCTTTGCTGCTTCGTCTGCAAAACATGGCGTTTTGCATATTGGGCAATCGTGGAATCTGGACTTTGAGCAAAGCAGCCATTGCAAAATGCATGGATCATGAAAGATGTGGCCACAAGGCAGCACACGCACAGCTTCATTTACCAAGTACTCTTCAAGACAAATCACACAGCTTGGCACTATCTCTGAAGATGCAGTGATTGCCTCGTCTAAACCACCTACATCAGTACAAGTATTTCTATACTCGCAATCTACCATGCTTGCACCTGTGCTGGTGTCAACCGATGTCTCGACTATAGCACCCACACTCAATGGTCGGTTGGTTGGTCGACACTCACGACCCTGGGCTGCTGTATTTACAGGTGGCGGATGTGGTGCGGCAACCAGATACCGCCGACAGGCGTGTGGACGGTGGATATCTTTGATAGAGTCTTCATTCAGAGTATATCTCGAGAGCGTGTCCTCCAGATGCTCCATATTCCTCCCCTTCTCCCGTTCTCGCCGCCGTCGCCAGTACCTTCTAAGATGGTTAACAGCCTGCATGTTGTGCAATAATAAAAATAACCATACAAGCACTGAAGAGACACAAGAGCTCCCTAAGCTCGTCAAGGATTCGCTTGCCTTTTTAAAGTCACATGAAATCAAGCTCTGGGTGTTTTTGTTGCCAATGGTGCTTGAGTAACAGTCGGGTGCGTTTTAATCTGGTCTCGACATCATTTCAAGATCAAAGAAGTCGCTACGAGTAACTCATGCGTCTGACCGCAGCAGGCGACGAGGAAGGAGGTGTGACGATTCCGCACACCCGATGTGCCGATGCATTCACTGGTAGAGCGCAGTAGAATTTTAATCCCTCAATTTTCCTTAGGAAAGTCTTCTGCTGCATCATTCTCGGCATTGTTTTTGCTTCCTCCCCTGCTTGACTTGCGTTCTCTTCTTCTCATTAAATTCCAGCGTCCTAGTTCCTATTAAAGTTGCACATATGTGGGTAGCAGCATGCTTGCCTCTGAATTGCACACAGAACAGCCAGCAGCCTCTGAGTTAGGTGAACATGACGACACTGCAGATGCAGGTATGAGCCATACTATTGCAGGCACTAAAAGCGCTGGCGGCGGAGAGCTGCAACACACAATGGCTCCGAACAAGACGCTGGCAGCTGATATACCAACTACAGCAGTCGTTGACCAGTCATCTCCGCTCTGTGAACAGCATAGACCAGGGTTTAGCAGAGACAACATTGCCAGCGACCGCGACATTGTGGGTGACAATGTAGATAGCGGTGGAGAGGCTGATCAGACTGAAAGCGACGAAGAACTTGAGCTCAATCGCATGATCTCTAATATAGGGTTTGGTAGGTACCATCGACGGGTCCTAGCGCTGTGTGGGCTGGGATGGACGGCAGACAATGCGTGGATGCAATGCACCGCATGCATTCTGCCACGCGTTCAGCAACACTTTGCTGTCAGCAACGCGCGTATTGGACTCATGTCGTCGAGTATGTTCTTGGGACTAACGTGCGGGGCGCTCGTGTGGGGGCCCATCTCGGACCGCTTTGGGCGGCTACTGCCCTACCGTTGGACGCTTATCGTGTCGGCGACCTTTGGCCTGCTGGCCAGCGCAACACCGTCGTTTAGTCTGCTGTGCCTGTGCTTATTTGGGCTGGGGTCGGGCGTTGGCGGAAATATGCCTGTCGATGGTGCAATCTTTCTCGAGTGTATTCCGCGCGAAAAGCGCCATCTGCTGACTCTGCTCAGCGTGTTTTTCTCTCTTGGCTCGGTGCTGACCTCGGCAGTTGCATTGGCCATTTTGCCGCCGTTCAGCTGCCCTGATGACCCCGGTCCTGATGGCTGTGATGTATCCAAGCAAAACAATGGCTGGCGCTATCTGCTGATCACCATGTCGTTGCTGACTTTTGTCATGGTCATTCTACGCAACGGCTGCTTCCGTCTCCACGAGAGTCCAAAGTACCTCTTACAAAATAAGCGTCGCTCGGACGTGGTCATGGTACTGAAGAAGATTGTCACTTTCAATGGCGGTGCTGCCAGGAAACCTGCTGCCTCGGCCGAGACTGGCTCGAATACTGGCTCTTATCCTCCTGAAGATGCCGACTCTCATAACTCTCTTATATCTGATGGTGCGATAGCTGCTCGTACTAGCGCAAACGACTACAACAGCACGCATTCGTGGCTCGAGTGGCCTGAGAATGACACTGCTCATGAGAGAGCTTCGCTGCAAATGGACAGTGCTGCGCGACACCCAACGACATTTAAGGCGCGGATACACATATGGTATTTGAAGCTGAAGGGCGCATTGGACGTTAGCGCGCACATTCGTCTGCTCAAGCCATTGTTTGCGCCGCCATTGCGTCGTACAACCATACTTGTCTGGATGATCTGGGGAATTGTTGCAATGGGCTTTACTATGTTTAACGTGTTCCTGCCAAAGCTGCTCGAGACACACAATGATGCTGGTGGTAATACTAAAGAGGCTGCTGTAGCGGGTTCGCATTCGAAGCAAACTGCTGTCTACCGCGACTCATTGATCTACGCTGTCAGCGGCGTCCCCGGCTCTATTCTCGGCGCCTGGATGGTAGACACGCGTCTGGGTCGTATCTACTCGATGGTTCTATCCACCACTGTGTCTGGCCTGGCCCTCATTGCATTTGCGTTTTCTGCCAAGACGCACAGCACTGCGCTGACCATTGTCTCATCCTCAGTGTTTGGCTTGACGAGCACGCTGATGTTTGCAGTCATCTATGCCTACACGCCTGAGGTCTTCCACCCGTCTGTCCGTGGGACTGCCTGCGGGATGGCATCTGCATGTGGCCGTGTCGCCGGTATCATTGCTCCGTTGATCACTGGCCTACTCCTCGGGATTAGCACTACCGTCCCGCTTTATGTCAGCGTCGCGCTACTGTGGGCTGCAGCTGGTTGCATGTTCATCCTACCGATTGAAACCCGCGATATTGCTACGTGAGATATGCCCATATCTACTGTGATTTGACTGAGTGTATAAATCGGATAATAGGTGGCTGGAGGGGGTCGATGTGGATAGCATTTTCAATTAATTCTTAGCGTCATTTTCTATTCAATAGCAACAGCCATTGCCTGCATTCATAGTTCGGCGACCAGTCACACACAACCTGCAATGATATACTCAAAGAGCACAATCAAAAACATATCCGAGTCTGTCGGAATTCCTCGGCTCAAGGATGAGATAACCACTGCAATGGCGCAGGATGTAGAATACCGACTACATGAAATCATAGACGAAGCTATGAAGTTTATGCGACACTCTAAGCGCACAAAACTTACTGTCTCCGATATCAACAGCGCCCTACGTGTGCGCAACGTTGAACCGATATATGGATTTGAGACTGGACGACCAATGAAGTTCCACAAGGCGCCAACCGCGCTTGAGGATGTGTACTATGTAGACGACGAGCAGATAGACCTAGATACGTTGCTTGACGAGCCACTCCCTAATCTTCCACTTGACGTTGTGTACACCGCACACTGGCTGGCCATCGAGGGAGTGCAGCCGAGAATTCAACAGAACCCAATCCCGATTGATGAGGACAGTGGCGAGCCTGCAGCTAAAAAGCCAGTGCGCGTTCAGCGGCAAGACGGTGTAGAGACAATACCACTGGTTAAGCATGTGCTATCCAAGGAGCTTCAACTTTACTATGAGTGCATCACAGATTCGCTGCAGAGCTCGGATCCTATTGTAAAGTCTACTGCGCTGGAGAGCATTTCAGTCGATGCTGGTATTCATCAGCTAGTGACGTATTTTGTACAGTATATTGCGGTGACGGTGAAAAACAATTTGCACAATCTGGAGATGCTAAAAATGGCAATGGCAGTCGCTAGGGCCATTCGTCGTAATCCGAACCTCTTTATCGAGCCGTACATGCATCAGCTCATCCCATCGCTATTGACGTGTTTGGTGAGCAAACGTCTTTGCGAGGACTATATGGAAGATCATTGGTCTCTACGCAATGGAGCTGCTGAACAGATTGCAGAGATCTGTCAGCAATTCGGTCATTCGTATCACACATTGCAGACTCGCATTGCGCGGACATTGCTGCGTGCCTTCTTAGATCCGACAAAGCCTTTGACTACACACTACGGTGCAATTGTTGGTCTTACTAAGCTAGGGGCCAATATGGTCAAAGTATTAGTTCTGCCCAATATCAAGGCGTACATGAGTCTGTTGGATGTTGAGCTAGAAAAGGATAGTCCACAGCTGGTGAGTGAGGGAACTCACTGTCGAGATGCTCTTTTAGAGGCACTGCGCGTGTTGTCGAGGGACCAAAAGGATCTGGAGCCACTAGGCTTTAACAGCATACAGCGAAATAGACTTGCGGATGTCGTTGGTGATACTCTTACTGGACTTGTATTTGCCGAAAAGGACGGCGGGAAGATCATGGCTGCTGTTGCAGCTGCAAGCAAGGAGAGCAAAGGCCAGAGCCAGTAAAATTTCAGTCGTGATATGAGTTGTTTGTAGAGATATGTTTTTAACAAGGTCTAAAAGACTATTTGTGAAACGATGTTGTTCCTGATTTAACGCGGTGGCAGCGATTATTAGGAAGCGCAAGTCTTGGGTTGCAAATATGTTTCAAGGACGCAAAGACCAGAGTAAAAGCAACACTGGCCTAGGGTCATGGGAACATAACCGAGCAGTTGGTATTGCATATATCATGTGCACACTCGTTACAAGAAACAGGCTGCACAATATAAATATGGTTGTATGTGCGAGCAACAGAATTTTACAATGTTTCTTCAGTTAAAGATAAATTCCAATAAATATTAATAACTTTACCACACGAAAGACGTAACAAATATCTGCAACCTTGCTGAACTATTTCATGTATCTGCGCATTTAATCATTCTACATAGCATTGACCGTGGTCAGGCGGACAAATGCTATATAAAAGCAGAGCCAAATATCTATATAGAAGTGATAATAGCCCGTGGTGCCCGCAGGCTGCCGATTCTCCCATAAGAAAAACACTATGATCAGACCTTGACCCAGTCAAGACCATTTGAACCAATTTGTAAAAAAGCTATGTAGAAAATCAGTTTTTGTTTTATTACAGATTGACACATTGCCTTTCTTCATGGATTTTCTACAGCTGACACATGTCAGCTGGACGAAAATCACAACTGTTGAAAGCTTGGCAACTGATGTGCAGCACTACAAAATAGGCAAGGAAGCCACCGATCCGTTTTTTTCCGCAGAATTGTTGTCGCACAGACAGATAAAGACAGACAACCTCCGCTCCTTCGTCAATTATGTCTTTCTGCTTGTCTACATCTGAACCATTTACTGGAGGTTTCTGCATATCAGTACAATTACTTTATTATGGAGTCAACATCACCATTTCCATCATTAGAGGTTCCGCAGCTGGACCTGCCAACGTTTATGTTTAGCTATGGCAAAGAGCATACGGCTTACGGACGCAATCCAAAGCTGGTTGCAATTGTGGACAAGGAAGAATCGCTATCGTTCTCTGAACTTGAGAGTCAAACAGAGGCTTTTGCCGCAGGGCTCTACAACCGACTAGGATTCAGGAAAGGTAACATCCTGGCTACAATTCTCCCAAACAGCATGATGTATCCAATTGCTGTCATGGGCACGCACATGGTTGGTGGAGTTGTGTCAACGGCGAATCCGGCATACACCGCGCGGGAGCTGGCGCACCAGTTTAAAGAAACCAGCCCTACAGTAGTTGTCACACTTCAGAACAACATACCTATAGTCAAGGAGGCACTTGTAATTTCAGGCATTTCAGTTCCCGATACGCATATGTTGACCATTGATGGGAGTGGAAACAATATGCAGGGTATATTCTCATCGCAATGGTTCCCACGCGTGTACCTGCGCACAGAGGATGAAACAAGATCCACGTCTGCATTCATTGTGTTCAGCTCTGGCACCAGCGGCAAACCCAAGGGCGTTGTACTCTCGCATCAGAACATGGTGGCGAATGCACTACAGTTCCTATGCTTTGAGAAGCATGACGTGGCATTGAGAAAAGCCACAAAGAATATACTGCAACGGCGCTGGCTGCAGGTGTTGCCAATGTTCCACATCTACGGGATAATGATAAGCAACGTGTGCATTCTGAGCGGAGCAGTCATGGTTGTGATGGACAAGTTTGACTTTAGGGGGTTCTGCTCACTTATCCAGGAACACCGAATCGACACAGTGTATGTGGCACCGCCGATCCTACTGGCGTTGGTAAAGAGCCCCGTTGCCAAGAAGTATGACCTCTCCAGCCTTGTGTTGCTGACTTCGGGTGCGGCACCACTTAGCAAGGAGCTGCAGACGGAGGCTAGGCAAAAGCTTGGTGTATTTGTGACACAGGGATATGGTATGTCAGAGACCAGCCCGCTGGTGGCCCGATCGCTGTGTTATAATACCGCACCAGGATCAGCTGGAAAGCTGTGTCCTGACACTCAAGCAGTGTTTCTGGATGACAATGGCAAGCAGGTTGGTAAGGGCCAGATTGGCGAGCTGTGCATCCGCGGGCCCCAGGTGATGATTGGGTACCTCAATAATGAGAGAGCGACCAAAGAGATGCTGAGCAGCACAGGGCTGCTACACACGGGAGACATTGGTTATATTGATGCAGATGACAATCTGTTTATTACGGACCGCAAGAAGGAACTGGTCAAGTACAAGGGCTTCCAGATCCCGCCTGCGGAGCTGGAAGGGCTGCTCACGGACCACCCAGCAGTGGCTGACGCAGCAGTGATTCCAGTGTACGACGAATCGCGCGCAACCGAGATTCCCAAGGCATTTGTTGCAGTGGTGGCAGGGACGAGGCTGGATGGAATCGAGAAGGAGCTCTGTGCATGGATCGAGGCGCGGGTGGCCGACTACAAGAAGCTCCGCGGCGGAGTAGAGGTGATCGATGTCATACCAAAGTCGGCGACGGGCAAGATTCTGCGGCGAGTCCTAAAGGACCTCGAGAAAAGCAGGCTGAATAGTAAAGCCAAGATCTAAAGTACATTTTTTTTTGCTTCCATTGCTAGCAAGGTAAAATACCCCCCCCCCTTCCTCAAAAAGTTGGTCAGCAAGATTAGTGCTAATTAGTATGAATAGAGTCTGTTTGAGTAGCCTTTTGCTCGTGAAACGCATCGGAGCTGGAGGACGTCGAGCTAGAGATGGGTGGCATGTGCGTGACAGAAAGCGGCGGAAAACCCGAGGCAGTCTCAACAGCATCGCCACTGCCGCTGCTTGGATTGTAATGATGTCTGGAACCATCAGTGTTGCCAAGGGTCGAGAGTCTTCGGCGCGCAAGACTACTGTCAGCAATGCTGGTGTTGACGGCAAGCTTCCCTTGGTAGGCGTCAGAGTTAGGGATCGTATCCTCGAGTACGGTGGCGCCAGCAGCATCGTCATACGGATCGGCGGCAAAGATGATTTGGCGCTGGCGAGCCTCCAGCTGGGCATTGTCAGAAGGCACAGCCGATCCAGCAACGCTGAGAGAGTCGTGGATCTTGAGCCAATTGTACAGCCCGATACCGAATAGCGCAACCAAAAGGCCACAGATGTTGACAATGGTAGTGGCATCACCAAAAACCATATGAGCAATACCAACCATCGCAACCTCCTTGAGCATACCGGCGATAGAGAGAGTGATGACCGAAGTGCGAGCAATTAGGAAAAACTCGGAGAGGACAAGGCCAAAGGCAAGCAGCCCGCCGAGAACCATCATGGCGGCCATAAAGGCAACACCAGCAACAGAGTCAGTATTTTTGTTCTTGGCGATCTCTGAGAACGGATGCTCAAGGATAAGCGAGAAGAGCAGCATGGTGGAACCGATAATAGGCGTAAGCTTGGACATGGTGGCGACGGGGTTGTTCATGCCAAAGCGCGGCTGGGAGAGCAGAATTTGGGTCAGCGACCAGCGCAGGCCGCCCATGGCCGAAGCCGTGATAGCCTCAACAAACCCAGAAAGGACAAAATGGACCTCGCCGGCAGCCATCAATACGACACCGGCGGATATTATGGCGATAATAGCAACCAGCACCAGGCGTATGGGCTCGAGGCCAAAGATAAAGGCAAACAGCAAGACAAATCCAAGATTGGAGGATTTGCACATGGTGTAGAACGACAGAGAGATGGAGCGCAAGCTAATATTGCTGAGGCCCACGTCCAGGGCTGAAGCGACCCCGCAGGGAACGGCGCAAGTGAGGTAGGCATGCCAAGACGGAGAGCGTGACGGGCGGAGAGCGGGAAACAGACGCAGAGAGAGGATAGATAGCATATACTGGACGAGCATGTGTATACTAGTGACGAAGAGCGGAAAGGGAAAATCGCGCTCGTCGGCGCCAAACAGCCATTTGTTGTAGACGGAGAGCAGACCGGAGAAGCAGTACCACATAACAATGTAGAGCCCGCTTAGAAGCAGATGACGTCGGAGTTCGACGTTGCGCAGCAGAGCAACGAGCGCCGACGGCAAGCGCGCGGGCCGCTCTGCACGCGCAGCAGAGGCAGCAGGTGATAAGTCGGCGAGTTCAGTATAATCATATTGCATTTGAGAGCGAGCAGAGAGTAAATGCGGAGGAAGAGAGCAAATGCAGAGGAAAAAAGTAAATGCGCACTACGAAGAGAACGGCCGTTGGAGCTGGTGGGATTACCAGCAGCCAAAGTAGATAAATAACAAACAAAAAAGGTACTAATAAAAGAGGATACAGAAGAGAGAAATGATGTGCGTGTGCACAGGGCATCGACGATACATGGGGAAGAGGATGCACTCGCTCAGACAGGCATTTGAACTCTAACGGCCGCTTGAACGCCAATGCTTATCGTCTATGCGCGCTCAGGCGACTGGGCGGCGACATCGTCGCGGTACAGGGCGATGGACAATGGAGTTTCAGTAGGCGGTGGGACGGCGGCCAAAGCCGCGTCGACGTAGTGGTCATCCAGTACAGGGCGCAGCGCGTCGGCTTCAGCGGTAAGACGGGCAGCGACGCGGTGGTGGGCGGCGGCCAGGGCGCGTGCAGCGCGATCGATGTGGGAGTGCAGGCGCAGATAGCGGCGCACCCAACGGCGCACATCGCCGCCATCCAGCTCGGCGTAGCGGTCGGTGACGGCACGCGTGGCACGCAGCACGCGCGCATGGGGCTGTCCTAACAGCTGAGTGCGGCAGGCACGACCGTCGCGCGCCACACGATTACCGGGCAGCGCATCGGGCGCGTCAGACAGCCACGCGTCGGTGCCATCAGCACCATCGGCCCAGTATAGCCGGCTACCATCGGCAGTGCATTTTTCGGTAGCGGCTTCGGCACCCGGAAGCAGCTCGTCAGCAGCCGGTGCTTCGCCCTCCTCGGCCTCTTCGCGCTGCGCAGCCAGCGCCGCCGCGAGCTCATCGGCCAGCGGCCCAAACGCCGCACGGCGGCTGTCAATGCGCAGCCGTAGCTGGCTGTACTCGGCGTAAGCTCCCAACAGTTGCTGGTGCAGCTGCTCCACGTCCTCCACCGTCTCTGCGTGTAGGATTGGCGACGGCGACGGCGACGGCGACGCTGGTCCATCTACAACCGGCGATAGCGACGGCCCACGCGATCGCCGTGGCGCCCGGGGACTGCGCGACCGCGTTATTGCCCGTCTGGATGGCGCCAGACGTTCCTGCACGCGTCCACCCGCCACGCTCGCTGCCAGTCGCTCCTGGACCCGCCCCACCGCAGCGCCCGTACTGCCGCCCGCTGCCTGCAGTGGCCGCGATCGTGCGCGTGCGTACTCGCGCTTGCCATCTGACGTTGCCTGTGCTGCGCGCGCCGTGCTGGGGGCGCTGGCTGCTAGACGCCGCGCCTCGCCGTTGGTCGCTCGTCCGCCATCTGTAGCAAGCGGTGCTGGCCCTGCGGCCCGTCGGACACCCCGCGTCGCTTCCGTACGCAACCGCCGTGTCAGTGACGGTGTTGCCGCTGGCCGTGCCGCAACCCGCTGGTGCTTCCGCATACGCGCTCGCGCTGGATCGTCGCTGGCCAACCCAAGCTCGTCGAAAGCTCGCAGCGCGTTGCTCGCCACCCGTGCCCGTGCTGCCGTGTTGTACTGCACCCAGCTATCAATCTGCACTGCCCGGTAGCACTCTGCCCGCAGCGCCAACGTCGCGTCCGTCTTGTTTGCCACTGCCACTGCGCCCAGCACCTCTGCCACTGCCGCCGGCGGGCTTTTGATCTGCTCCTGAATCTGTGTCTCCGTCATTGGCTCACACGCCAGCATGTGCACAATCCTTTCGCGTAGCATCTCGCGCTTTTGGCGGAATATCCCTGGCTTCTTTTGCGGCGGCGCCTTTTCAGTTGGGTCGTGGTCCGTCATGCCCGCCGTTGAATCGCGTTCTGTTGCGGCGGCTGTGGCTGCCATGTGCTCTGCTAGTTCTACCACCCCGTCTTCTGCAGGGTCTGCCGTTGCCCTGGCTTCCACAGCTGCAACTGCCCTGGCCTCACCCCGCACGCGCCTGTCGCCCGCCCGCCCGCGCTGTACCGCTGTCAGCTTGCCTGTGACCCGTCCGCGCCATCCCCACGCCGTCCACCCTTCGCCCGCTGATCCGCCGCTCTCAAACACCAGTGCTGGCGCGCCACTACGCTCGGCCGAGTACCGAACATCGTGCTGCTGCTTGCCTACATGCAATGTCCCCGTTGTAATCCTCTCCTTGCCACCTAGCGTCAACTTCAGCTCCGAGTCTGCAACCTCCTGTAGACTGTCCACTACACGCCGCGGCAGCTTCACAAAAAGAACCTGTCTCTTCGAGGCCGTCGTCATTGCAC
Source organism: Coemansia sp. RSA 988 (assembly GCA_027577275.1). NCBI lineage: Eukaryota > Fungi > Kickxellomycota > Kickxellomycetes > Kickxellales > Kickxellaceae > Coemansia > Coemansia sp. RSA 988. The sequence goes on along the minus strand of JANBQQ010000013.1, from coordinate 35,919 downwards.
AATGTTCAGCTGTGATGCAGTTCTATTAGTACTTTTTCGCTTTCGTTAAAAAAAAACCTATGATACCTTTGCGAAGTCTGTGCTTTGTCTGCTGCCCAAACCCGACATCCTACTGAGCCACGACTCGCGTTCCCATTACCGGTTTATACTGCGCGGGAAACGCCGGCTCGCGGCTCGCGAAGACTCTTGCTGATCTCCCAAACTCATCATCTCGTCTTCCTCTTCACTGTCAGCTATTCCAAGTGGTGCACTTTAGTTTTTTTTTTAACAACCCAACTCTGCGCCGCCTGATATTGTCAACCATGTCTGCAGTTACAACCACCTACGTAGCTGCTGAAATCTCAAAACACAACAAGCGCGAGGACATTTGGATTGTCATTAATGGACATGTCTACGATGTCACAGGCTTCCTCGATGAGCACCCTGGTGGCGAGGAGGTTATCCTCGAGCACGCCGGCATCGATGCCTCTGAAGCATTTAATGACATTGGTCATTCTAACGACGCCCACGAAATGCTGGAGGGGTACCTTATTGGGAAGCTAGAGGCAAGTGTCGACGCCATTTCCATCCTGTGGGAAACCCCTGTTATCTTGTACTTATCACTTACCACTTGCACTGTTTTTCCTCCCTCTCTGCCGCTTCTCGTGGTCCTATTCTCTGTATGTAGGGTGCACCGCCAACCACCGCTTTGCAGACGAAGACTCAGCCTGAGTCTAGCCAACTGCGCAACAAGCAGAACAGGCAAGTTAATATTTTCCCTCTTTTTCTCAAACACGTTGATCATCTGCTGGAAGTATCCATCGCAGCGATGTGTCTTATGCCTCTTTTTTTCTTCCAAATGTGTCACTCTCAGATTCCTGCTAATCTTTTATCCTGATCTATGTTTGCCTTCCATCTGTAGCACTTCGTGGGGCTTACTGGTTCCTCTCGCCTTCGCCGTTGTCCTTATCGCGTACAAGATGTACGCCTAGCGCCGCGCACACAAAAAATTTACATCTGCCGCTGCAGTCCTAGTTGTTGCTCTTTTGTCTTCCTGAAGACCATTTTTTTTATGGATTGTGCTAAAGTGAATATATGGTACGATTCATTCAAATACCTGGAAGTTTTCTAGAAAGTGCTGCTATTCATTTCAGTAATGGCTAGCCTGTGGCTGCTTGGTGGTTTTACTGTGTTATCTGCATCTTTCGAGCATATTCTTTGCAGCTAACAGCATTTTGCTTCTGCGTTGGCTGATTCGCAAGTAAACGCCGTTGTTCTTTTGCGGATCTATGGCCAGTGCGGGAGGCTGGTGCTGCCCGTAAAACATTCAAGATAAGCCAGTATTGGCCCTGTGACGTATGGACGTTGTGGTAGCCTGGCGTTCCTTATCATTGAAGAGCACGTGATCCAGGCGTAGTGTCTGGCGTCTCCTCGGATCATCTGCAGATCCACTAGCAGCAGCCAGGCAGGAAAGAGGAAAGTACGCGCGCCTTTGGTCCGATTTCTCCCCGTTCCGCGCCTCATCCTTGCCCAAACGTGTGCGCAGATTTCGACGGAAGAGAGGCACATGCGCTCCTTGCCAATCACAAGCAGAGTCATTTGGCGGCAAGATAAGCGCGCCGGCTGTGCCGGGCTTTATTTGAAAGACTGAACAGGAGGCCCAAGTGTCACGGGCATATAAATGCGCAGTGCTCCGCCCTTTTTGTCTTTGCATGCATGCTACTGCCTTTTCCTTTGCTTTCCATCTTCACTTCTCACACTCTATCTGCACACTTGTTACCATATTTCCTTACGCACAGCTCTACCCAGTCATGTCTACAGTCGAAGTAAGCGCTACTCCTGCTATCAAGCCCGAGGATGCAGCCAAGGCAACAAGCGGAACCTCAGGTATAAAGTCCTTCCTGTCTGGCGGATTTGGCGGCATGTGTCTGGTCGCTGCTGGCCATCCGCTGGACCTGCTTAAGGTTCGCATGCAGACGTCAACCGAGTACAAGAGCACCTTAGACTGCTTTCGCAAAACTCTGGCCGAGAATGGCGTCCGTGGAATGTACAGGGGGATGGCCGCGCCGCTTGTTGGCGCAACTCCAGTCTTTGCCATATGCTTTTGGGGTTACGACATGGGTCAGAAGATCATGCGCTCTGTGTACAATCTGGTAACGTATTGTTAAGCCTTGGTCGGGCAGCATCATCTTGCTTTGCTCTCTTTGATCTATCTCTATCACCTGCCAACTGCTTAAACTAATCAGTGTGTCTCCAATTTTCTATTTGTATAGTCACCAACTGACAAACTGTCGACAAATCAGATCCTGTTCGCAGGCGGCTTCTCTGCAATCCCGACCACCGCAGTCATGGCACCTATGGAGCGCATAAAGTGCACGCTACAGGTCACTTCTGCGACTGGATCGGGCACAGTGTACAAGGGTCCTGCCGATGCTGCCCTGGGCATTGTCCGTGCCGGTGGAATAACTAGTCTATTCAAGGGCACCTGCGCAACATTGCTGCGCGATGTCCCTGGAAGTGTTGCCTACTTTGGTACATACGAGCTGATCAAAAAGTCTCTTACAGGCAACAGCGCCGGAGAGGGGTCGATCTCACCACTGGCGATTGTCACCGCTGGCGGGCTTGCTGGTATGGCCAACTGGGGCATTGCAATTCCGCCCGATGTTCTAAAATCACGGCTCCAAACCGCTCCTGAGGGCAAGTACTCAGGCGTGCGTCAGGTTTTTGTGGAGATGATGCGCGCCGAAGGTCCGGGTGCCTTGTTCCGTGGTGTCGGCCCAGCCCTGTTGCGGGCTTTTCCTGCAAACGCTGCCTGCTTCCTTGGTGTCGAGCTCTCGCTTCAGCTAATGAACAAGGCGTGGTAGACCAATATTATACAATCATCTCACATACTGTCCGTCCATTTGTGTACTCAAGAAGCAAATTTGCTTATCTCCGCCCATCCCCCGCCACATTTCTTTATCAATACACTTCACGTCAACAACTAGCAGTAAAATGTGTCAAGAGAGTCCTTTAAAGCATTGGAAGCATCTCAGGGATACTTAGGTCTTTTAGAGTGTTGTTGGCGTTGGTGTTATCGCCGACAGATCCCAATATAGCTGTTTGCTTGGATATCAGATACTCAATAAGCTCATCCCGTACTGTGGCAGTATCGCGGCCCTTCCGATTCAGATGTCGGTAGATGCGATCCCGCGCTTGGCCCTCCTCAGATATAAAGGCAATAATAATGTCTGTCATTTGCAGTGAGAATAAGCCAGCTTCCATTCTTTTAAGATAGCGCTCTGTCACACCATCGTCTTCCTCGTCGCTCAGATCTCCGCCGTGCCCAGATAGTTCCTCCGCCTCTCTCACGCGCTCGCTGTAGGCCACGTTAAGTTGTACTATCCGATCGATGTGCGACTTCCAGCCAGAAGGATCCATTGTCGATGGAACAAATTTGGCTAACACACGCCAATGCGCTGGCGCTCCCATTTCAGTTAGGCGCAGCAGCCACGCAATGCAGCTAACTATCCGCTCGTCGAATTCGGGATGTTTCTTGTACAGCTTCTTCATCCCGCCCTTGCCAGGATTCTCCAGCATCGAAAACAGATACTTAAGCCCCATCCTGTCTATATAGCGCTTTGCAATTGCCCGCGCTTCTTTATCGCGATTATGTCCATCTTTCTTCTGGGCGACACTGTCATTGACAGCGGATAGCGGCGGGGGAGGCGAGAGCGCATGATCGAGGATTTTAAGAGACAAGAGGCGCCCAACTTGTTTTTGCTTCTGCAAGATCACTAACAGCTCAACGCCTTCATGGTCCAGAAACTGCTGCTTGCCATCTGGCATCACTACTAACATGCATATGGAATTAATAATGTTCTCCAGATACTCCATCTCAATATCGTCTTCTGGCGAGTGTTTGCAATATTTAGCCAGACATTGAAGCAGCGCGTCCATAAATGAACTGCCAGCATGGCGACAAATTTCGGGCGATGTCTGCAAAAGAATCGATGTAATCTCGGCAGCATACTGTTGGTTCGAGTCTGCTTGCACACTGTCGCGATTAAGTGACTTTGGGATACGATCTAGCAACCATTCCAGCAGACCCATTGCCTTTACTGCCTTCTCTGCAAGTGTCACGTCAAGCGAAACAAGGTTCTCGACAAGTGTTAGGGTCTGGAAAACTCCCTGACGGTCTGCCTCGGCTTCCGAAGACTCAGCATCCTCGTTTAGTCGACGTAAGTTTTGACCCAACGCCTCAAAGAACTCACACCGAGCCATCGCAGCAACAAATGTCATAACCATCGCACGTTCTTCCTGAGACTCGCCCTCTTGGCTCCAGGAGTCCTCGGCAGTTAGCTCAGCGACAAGCTGGATGACATCCAGTGCAATGTCGGCATTCTCATGAGCCACCAGGCCGACCAGCGTGGGCAGCGCCTCCAATTCATCGAGTACACGCAGATACTGGACATCGCTGGCCAGCAGTAGGAGCCGCTGGATGGCCTCGTCGAGTTCGGCCTCAGATTCAACAAAGTTCTCTGGCGACTGCGCGTATGTTATTCGATCTTCGGTATTCTTCGATGTCGCTCTCTCCAACCGCACAACCAGCCGTTGTACTGCAGCTGTGTCGAGTGTATCTTCTATCTCTTCCATATGATCCACCCATGTCATGACTCCCTTCTCTTCCGCTGTCAGACCGTCTGAGAAAAATCGCCCGTCCTCGTCTTCTTCTTCTTCTTCGCCATGAGCATCCACCATGTTGTCGCGGCTGCTTTCTTTCATATCAGAATCATCCGATCGCACGTGCTTGGAAGACAATTCAGCTTGGTCAGAGACACCATAGCCGCCATCCTTCAACTCACGTAGACTGGGCGCAGCGGCTATCTTGCGCTTGCTCTTGCTCACATTGAGCGTTGTACTTTTAACTGTCTCCTTGAATATATCGTTGATATCCATCGTTGCTCGGGTGCGTGTGGTTGGCTGTTATTCGAAAAGTGAGTAGGATCTTTTCTATTGTTAAGTTTCGCGGGTAGGTCACCTTGGGTTAATGAAATTATTGAGAAGATGCCCACAGTTATGGGGCCTTTCTTTAGCTGCTGTTTGGCCGACATGTCTGAGCAAAGGGTATTCCAAGGCTGAATCCGATGTCCGATAACACTGTATTTTGCAAAAAATATTATTGCTGGAAGTTGATTATTTTGACCAGAGTTGACATGGCGGGTTCGTGCAAAATAGACAGCACGTTTGCATGGAGAGAGAGGTCGTTGGCGGTGGAGTAGGAAACAGCCAATGTCAATTATCCCTGTTTTGCGACATGGGTAGTAGTGGCAGTCAGCCGCACTGGCAGTGAAAGTCAAGGAGCATCAATGCCTGTGGGGCTGGCTTTCATTTATTATACTTGGCAGGCAGTACTTCTTAACGAGACCATAGACCTCTCTCGTATTAAGATACAGCCTGTAAAAGACAGCATATCTATCCACGGGACAAGGAATTCTACAAACGCTAACTGAATATCGCGTAGTAAGCATAAACACTACATGCTCCTCCCTAATTAAAAGGAGATAGATGCTATAACCTCTATGTGATTACTACTAAAGATATTAACAAGATTCCTGCAGCATTCCATCGTGGAAATGGAAATGCTTTTGCACTACCACGACCTCATCTTCCAAGAAGGACCGCTCGCTCAATTCCAGTGACTGGTGGTTCAAGTTCTGCATCTACATCTGAAATTGCTGGACCAAGTAATTTTCAGGCCAAGCGTTCAATATCTGATTGTGAGGATGAGCGGACATTGCTCATAAGATACTTGCAGGACAATCTGCCTCCCAAATTGTCCAGGCTTGGTAAATGCAAGGAGACTGAATTTTAGCGCTGTGCGCTTATTCATAGTATTTTATAGAATACTGATAACTGCTCTGAATCTTGGCAGAACACGATAGTTTAGAGGCAAGTTCTTCTATGATGTGCTGCTGAAGCGCGAGCACTTGTGGATTAAATGGATGTGTGGTGTATGTATTTATTTATTAATGTGCAATTGATACTAATGGGAAATATTTTCTGCCATTTCCCTTATTTCCAACGCCAACGACCTTTCCTACCATGCGCAAACAACGCCCCCCACCCACAACGCAAACGCAATGCCTGATTGGCGCAAACCTGTCTAACCAGCACCTGCCAAAGAATTTTAAACTCTATAGTACTTTTGCAAAAAAAAGTAGTACGTCCGGCGCCACAATGCGCGCCACACCGATTGTTTTGTTAGTAACTAGTGCTGGGTTCGCGCGATGATCACGGTTGGTCTCTTCTTGGATGTGTTTGCTTTTGCTTTGCCACACAAACAAGCTCCGTCAACAACCCCCCTTTTCTTGTCTTGATTCTCCAAAATTATTCTTTTCTTCTTTTCTTTCTTGACATACGCGAGCTGCTTTTGCCAAGCACACAAAACTGCAGGTCTTTGCTTCTTCTGCTATCTTTAGCTGCTACACACCCTTAGCCAAACCTTGTCTTTTTGGCATTTGTGTCACTTTATTGTCTTGTATTCGGCTGACACAACTGTTTATACGCGTCAGACATTGCCTTGTAATGAGGGTGTAATGAACCTGCCCCTGACAGCACGGCGCTATGAGAAGAAGGAGCTGGTGGGACGCGGCGCATACGGTGTCGTATACCGCGGGTAAGTTACTGTTTGAGCGCATAGCTACACGCAGGTAGTCTCTGTTTCTTCAGGGTTACCAGAGAATGGACATGAGATATTCGTCCTGTTATGCTTCTATATGCGCAGCAGTGGTAGCATATACTATGAGCCGCAAGTGCTATCGTAGACTTTGAAGGGCGCGCATTCATGTATTGTTTGATTCTTGCTTTATCGAGTGATGCATATACAGTAGTCGCGATACAGAGACCAACCGCACGGTGGCGATCAAAATCCTCAACCTGGACAATGAGGAGAGTTTCAGCGACATGCAGCGCGAGATCAATCTGCTATCTCAGCTGCACTCTACACACATTGCGCAGTACTACGGGTCATTCATCGAGTCGTCGCGGATGTGGATTATCATGGAGTACGCGTCAGGCGGTAGCATCCACAAGCTCATGCAGGCAGGGCCGGTAGAGGACAAGTACACAGCAAGTGTCATGTATGGAGTATTGCTGGCTCTAGACTATCTTCACACGTCGGGCATTATGCACCGCGATATTAAGGCCGCAAACATACTGGTAACTAACGAGGGAGTGGTGCAGCTCTGCGACTTTGGCGTGGCACGGCAAGTGATGCAGGCGTCGGCAAAATCATACTCGTTTGTTGGGACGCCGTACTGGATGGCGCCAGAGGTCATTCAAAAGGGACAGGTGTATGACTTCAAGGCAGATATCTGGTCTCTGGGGATTACGGCATATGAGATTGCCACTGGAATGCCGCCATATGCCGACGAGGATCCGAAGCGGGCGTTGTTTCTGATACCGCGTAAGGGCCCCAAGCAGTTGACGGTAGAACAAGCAGGGAAGGAGATGCGCGACTTTGTGAGCCGATGTCTGGAGGTAGATGTGGCTCGGCGGCCATCGGCGCGGGAGCTGCTGAAGCACAACCGGTTTGTGCGTAGTGGCCATGGCAAACACGCAGCAAAGGTGCTGGATCTGATAAGTCGGTACAACGAGTGGGCCAGGACTGCAAGGGCAGAGGAGAAGGGCTTGGCAGACGGCAACGACGCTGTCCAGAGCACCTCAGAGGCAAGCGTCGCTGAGTCATGGAATTTTGACCGGTTCTCGGTGGCAAGCGACGGCGAAGGCGGGTACGAGTCACATTCATCGTTGTTTTCAAGCAACGGGAAATTGGCACTTCCCAGCGACGCCGACTCGACGCCAGCGATGGATACGTTACGGCGAGGTGGCCAACATGCCAGCATTAGGAGCTTATGCGGCCCTTCGAGTAGGATGGGCACACAAACCAGCAGAGCGAGTATCACACGAGGGCGGCCAGAGGGAAAACACGCTCAGACTTTAGAGTCATCCGAGCAGAACAAGCGCGACCCCGATAGTATTGCACGCGCCAGCACTGGCAGAGCTTCATCTGCAAATAGCAGTGAGGAGTCGAGTACTGTCAGTATTGAGCCCTTTTTTGTGCGGCAGCTATTTCACGACGGCACAGAGAACATAGATGATGCAGATGCACTGCAAATGCGCACCCGCCATACAACAGCCAAAGCACATGCAGGCTCGTCGGAGGCAGATAATGCTGGGTACGACACGGCACGCAGAAGCCTCGATCTCGATGCAGCGCGCTCACCAAGTACGGATATTCCAACAATGCGTATTACGGCGGTTGAGGCCGAGGATGACCATGAGTACATTGCAATGGGCAGCCACAGCAAAGGAGGCAAAAAGAGGCGCCGATACAGAGACCTTACGCGCAGCATGCTGGGTGGGCACGAGAAGGGCGATAAGTCAACACACCAACACGGCAAGTTCCGACTAGTGCCGGAGAGCGTGCGACGGCGGTGGCTGGGAGGCAGCACTGGTAGACGGGCGGGCATAAACCATGAAACCATGCAGCTAGAGCACACAGCGTCTGACGAGACAGCAGCACGCGGCAGCAATTGGCAACGCGCATACGTTGGCAATCATGGCCATGTCTCGGACGGTGAAGAAGTGCAGACGCAGTCCCTGGATGACCACGGCAGCGGCTCGCTGCCAGCCAAAGCCTTGGCACGGCGCATTGCAGTCGAGCGGCTAAATGGGCATGGAACCAGTGAACAAGTCGGCAGCGACTCACTGAACCACAGACACATTGCAGCGCAGAAGGCTGTAGGAGGTGACCGCAGCTCGCGACGGGTGACTGTCGATGCATTTCCCGCGACAGTGCTCAAGCACCTGCGAGGGAGCCATATGGCAGGCGATAAGAGCCAATCGGCAACAGTGAGTCCTCGGCTCGATAGCAGAGCCGGGCGACGGAATTCGAATCTGTTGCGCGTCGATACCAGTGCGGCAGGCCTGACGCAGTTAGATGGCGGACGTTGGTCACTGTATGTCGACTCAGACGGCGAGGCGGGGGCTGTGTGTGTTCCTCACTTGGCCATTCCAGCGTTTGCAGGGACCGCTAGCAGCGGCAGCAGCAATGCCGGGGCACCACAGACAAAGTCTCTTGGGCGCTCTGCCTCACAACAGCAGCTTTCCAATACCATCGATGTGGACCTACTGGCAGTGTCGCAGCTACGTCAGGGCGGGGCCCATCATCTCGCTAGTCCCAGCTCATCGCAATCGAGTCTTGGTTATCCTTCGAAGCTGCGCGACGCAATGGCCACGCTGCGCTTTCTGCGGCTAAATGGCGACAAGCCCAAAACGAATCAACCTGCCGAGAGCGTGCCGTGTCTTGTCGAGACGGGCGAAGAGCAGCTACGCGCAGTTAGCACGACCGCCTCGCGACGTGCCGAAACGACGCAACCCGCGCAATATCCATCGCGGCTACAATCACGGACTTCTCTGCCCCACGTCCAACCTGTGCCGCCGTCGCCCAACGGTATTGACGTGGCAGCTCGTCGCGCGACAGCGGCAGGACAGCAGTCGACATCGGGCAGCAGAACGCTGGAGGCTTCTAGCGGTTACACTGGGACTCAATCGCGGGAGCTTTCAGCGATGCATATCCTCAGCGCGGCGACATCTCTACCCTCAATCCGCACATCATTGCCCCGAGACCTGGTAAAGTCGCATTTGGATGGCACGCGGACACAGCATAGCGCACATGGTATGTTTGTGCCCATTTCGCCGCTTGAGCAGCACCGCGAGCAGGGGCGCGCCGGCAGACACGTCTCTGGAAATTGGGCGCTACGCGAGGCTGATGAAGACGAACATCTGCTTGACGCCGCTTCCAATAAGAGTGACGGTGCTTCTCCAGCAAGCTTCTCCAAAAGCATTCTGACTCAACACGATGGGCGTGCGCGTCGCGTGCCTCGCCGATCGGTTTCATACAGCGCACGCAGCTTCGACGGACCATCTGCGGTGAACCCTGAGCCAGCATATGTGCGTGGTGAGCAACACGATTTTTCTGCAGCGGGCTCTAAGCCAACACACATACGCAACGACTCGAGCGCTAGGCCCGCTGCGCATAGCGAAGGAATTGGCAAGTCCTCGCGCGAACTTCGTCGGATGCCCGCCATCCCGCCCACTCGCCATACACGCATCCCTTCGCAGGCCCATTCGGACTCTACCTCCACTGGCAGTCTGCTGCCAGCTGTACCGCGTGCCTTGGAGCCGGACTCGGACTCTGCCCGATCTATTGTCGGCGAGACTAGCGCCAGCTCTATTGGTGCGCCTGTGCTTGGTTTGTATTACCCCGTGTCTCGGACATCTGGCTACGACGACTGCGCCAAGCACTGGGCCCGCGAACTGGCAGCTGTTGCACAAAACCTTGTGGATCTTCTTGACCGCGTCGACGATGATCTTGCATCGTCTGCGCTTTCACAAAACACGGGCGCGCGGTAGACCCCTTCCTTGGGCTCATTTCATTCATTGTCTTCCATTACTGATCAAGGTGTTTCCTGCATTGTAGCTGTTGCTAAGCCAAAGGTTGTATTTCAAAATGCACATTATTTTCTCCAAATAACACCGATGTTTATTTAGTAAGGGCGCTATAAGTGGCATATGGCGAGAAGCGCGTCTTCACCAGCCGTGAGTGGCGTACTATACGCTCTAGGACGGTTGTGTTGGGCTTCATTTGGTGCTGTACTTCTCTGAGCAGCTCGTTATTTTCACTCAGTATTGCATTAGTGATGCGCTGGCTCGCGGAGCGTGTTTGCGTGGGTTGGCTGGCGTCGGATTCAGCAATGCAGTTATCTGCGCTATCATTCACAAACGATTCTTGTGCCGTCGCAGTCTCAATTGTTGGGTACTCTGGTGTAGAAGATGTAGGCAAATCCCATGGGTGCATCTCATAGTGCTGCTTTTCGATTCTGTGTCGTGTGTAGCGCAGATATGCATGGCAGCTTTGCTTCAACTGCCCCCACGCGAATCGCCGCGCCGCTGCCAGCCATGTCGGACAGTTACTGGGCGTGCGCTGGCCTTGGTCGCCAACACGTTTGGAACTGCACTGGTCAACATTATCCCCATTCACCCCCGATCCATCTCCCAGCCCATCGGCTTGGTCATCGGCTGATTGCGATAGCTGATCAAATTGCCCAAAGCTGTTGTGAGCTCCTCCTGTCGCGATGGATACTGTAACGCGGTCGTCGCCGCTGACCCAAGCTTCTGTTTCACAGAGCAACTGAAGCAGTTGTATACGCGGACTAGGAACGTGCTGAAGTGGCATCGCAAACCTGTGTCTCATCCTGTTTTCTTCATCCGAGTAGCGCGTGTTGGCATGAAGCGGGCCAAGAGGAAACATTAGATTCAGAACTGCTAAGCATCGTGCTACATTAAATACGCCCTGCTTGTCTGTGTTGGGCAAAGCTTGCATTGACTCACCCCCTGACTGTCTGTGTTGTCCCAAGGCCGAACAATCCAGAATCTTTCCCAGCTGACCGGTCAGTGTGCTCTCAGGTCTGACAATGCTCTGGAGAACCACAAGCTCCTTTAGGGCGACCAGTATATTCTCAAACTTTATCTCTGCTGCAATGTTGCGCTTTGCAAAGTGATGCTGCCAGCGCTCAGACTGTTCTCCCACCGATCCCTGAGCATGCTTCCAGTCTAGATATTCTGTAGCAGATCGTCGTCGTGCGTTCTCCACAATAATCAACCAGCGGATCATTGCCGGGACCTCCAGGCATTTTGCATCCAATATACCTAATGGCGATTGTGGACGGCGCTGTTGTATGCTTCGTTGTGGGCTGTTGAACGGCGATGAGAACGGCTCGAGTGTGGTCCTCACCGGACTGCTCCCGACTGAGCCAGCATCCTTGGAGTAATCCGTAGCGGACGATTTTGCCATGTGTTGCAGATTGAGTGGCGATGCCCATGGCTGCTGCCTGTTTAGCGTTTCCTCGGACTCCTCCAGTCCAAGATACGCCGGCTTAAGTAAGTTTACGAATTTGTCTAGCCTGAAGAATAGGAGACACAACGGCTCGTTGTCGGATTGATACCAGTAATCCTGATCTTTGCTGACCTCCTCGACGTCCATTTGGACAAGACTCGAAACCATCTCAGCATCGTCTGCGGCGCAATAAAACTGGATCGCCCAATCCAGAACAGTGCCTGTACTCGCCAACGCGCTTTCCGTGTTCCCTGTGGTGCGCTCCTCCATGTCTTGTATTGTTGCTTATAAAGAGGCTACGCAACAATCAAAGTGTAGAGGAGGAAAAGTTTGGTTCAGCATCTTTTGTTTCTTCCTAATCCAAAAAAGGGCAACGCGTGGCTCGCATGCGGCTCGAACTGTCAGCCTTTTTTACTAGATTTTGTGCTGAGCAACTGTTTCTGAAGCATTTCGCAAATTTGTTACAAGCACATCTTGCTCCTTTTTGTGCTTGGATTTTTTTTATCGCTTCTCTGTCGCGCTTCTCTTGCTTCCTTTATTTTTTTCTGTTACTGTATTTTTGTGCATTTCTGGTAAGGTGTTCTTCATTCTACGAGATTTCCCTGTGCGCACGCAATTGCTCCACGATCTAGTTGGGGATTTAATGCTGAAATAGCATTTTGCGACGACTGTCAGGGACCGTCTTGCTGACTAAATATGCAGCACATAGCGTGCTAAAATAAGGGGCAGCACGCGAGCTAGGGCCCGTTTTGTTTTGCAGATGCTACTGTTTCCTGCTGCATGCGAAAGGACCCTTGCCCCACAGAGCTGGACGTACTCGCTGTGACTGCTTACGACAGTAATCCGCCGCTGCCTCCATATTTGCATTCTTGGCTTTCTGCTATGCGTTGCTCTGTTGAGAATTCTTAACCCATTTGCTCCAACTGTCGACTATGTCCCCGATTCCATTCTTTGATGACCTTCTTGCTCTACTATGTCTGCCATATCATATATCTTTGTGCACGTTTGTCTCTCTTCACCTGTGCTCACTAGCTTCGTGTGTTATTGATTTTCTGCCAATTGTCTATTTGCATTGATAATGACTGCCGAGGCCCAAACCTGGTCAAGAGGCCTTTATAGTCGCCTACCACCATTGCTTGTCAACATATACGTGCTTGCGCTAGCAATACCACTTATCCACTGGCTTGCTCAGCCCTACATTGGATTTTTTGACACAAAGACTAAAGCCTCTGATTATACAAATACATTTGTTAATAGATCACCTACTCTTGTCATTGGACTAGGGCCAAGCACAAAGGTCGACGCTGGTGACGCAGCAACAGTATCCACCGCTGACGGGTATCGGGTCGAATTCGTAGAACATAGGCCCAGTTTCCAACCACAAGCAGCTGGCGAGATGCAGGCAAACCAGGGCGGTCTGCCAACTAACGATGCAGGACAATTTGTAACGCGGTCGCGCGTATATGCCGACGCAAACTCCAAGATGCCAACGCAGTACTGGGACTATGACAACTTGCAGGTCGAGTGGGGAACGCAGAGCAACTACGAGATTGTGCGGAAGATTGGACGTGGCAAGTACTCGGAGGTATTTGAGGGTATTAACATTGTCAATGACAAGCCGTGTGTGATAAAGGTGCTTAAGCCGGTCAAGAAGAAGAAGATCAAGCGCGAGATCCAGATCATGCAGAACCTCTCGGGCGGGCCCAACATTGTTCAGCTGTACGACGTGGTCAGGGATCCGCAATCGAAAACCCCAGCGCTGATTTCTGAGTATGTGAACAACACAGAGTTCAAGTCGTTGTACCCAAGGCTCACGGACTATGATGTGCGCTACTACATCTACGAGTTGCTCAAGGCGCTGGACTTTGCGCACTCGCGCGGGATAATGCATCGCGATGTCAAGCCGCACAATGTGATGATTGACCATGAGAAGCGCACGCTGCGTCTGATCGACTGGGGGCTGGCCGAGTTTTACCATCCGGCTACGGACTACAATGTGCGTGTTGCGTCGCGGTATTTCAAGGGCCCTGAATTACTTGTGGACTACATGCCATACGATTACTCATTGGACATGTGGAGCCTCGGGTGTATGTTTGGCAGCATGATTTTCCGTAAGGAGCCCTTTTTCCATGGACAAGATAACTATGACCAGCTGGTCAAAATTGCTAAGGTTCTGGGAACGGATGATCTGGTTGCTTACCTTAAGAAGTACAACATTGAATTGGATGATCGCTACCACAAGATCATGGGCACGTACCCTCGGAAGAGTTGGCACAGGTTTGTTTCTATCGAGAACCAACGCTTTGTCTCGCCTGAGGCCATAGACTTCCTCGATCGGCTATTGCGCTATGACCACATGGAGCGTTTGACTGCCAAGGAAGCCATGGGCCATCCGTACTTTGATCCCATCAGAGAAAAGCCTGAGGAAAGCACGGCGGTCGATGAGGCCAAAGAGTAACACGGTTATATCCTCCTTGCCCTATGTGTCTTTCCCGTTGCTTACACAGTTTTTATTTCTATATATCTACGGTTTTTTTTAAAAACTATTGGCGCATTAAAAAATAATATTTGCGTCGGCCAAGACGATTTTTTTTGGCAGTGAGTGCTCTTGTGTTTTGCATTAGCAGACAATAAGAAAGGGCTAAGGCACAGAACAACAACATATTAGTAGTAGTTTTGGATAGAGGCATGGTGTAGATGTTTGTAACAATTCCATAGCAATAAAATACAACATATGCAACTTACCTTGATGTCGCTCGTGTTTCTGTAAAGGAGGGTGTAGTTGTGGAATCATTAAATACCACAAATGATTGTCTGGTTATTTTGTATGCTAGCATATCGTCTTGTCATCAACGTACACATGCGTATAAGAATGCTTTTACCGTGTAGACTGTTGTCCTGGAGCTCACTATTGGAATGGCATACATCTTCTCGCATGTCAGCATCTGGCAAAATTTTATATTTTTATAAAACCCGCACAAAGTGTGCTCGCTTATCGATATGGTAGAGCTTTCTTTTACCAATATTGATATAGAAGTTACATGGCAGCTATAGCGGCTATCGATATTTACCGACGCATACGCTTTTTGAAACGCTGGAGCGCTGCATCATCGGTGGCCTTTGCTGAGCGATCTGATGGATTGTTGTGGCGTCTGTAGCGCATACCCTCCTGCTGGTATTGGTGCTGTTGCTGTGGCAGAGTCGGCAGGCTAGATGGATCTGGCGCATCAAGAGGGCGCGCAAGAGCTCTGTCAGTGGCCCTGATGTTTCTGGCTCTAGACTCTGGGCCTAGACTCACTTCCTGAATGGAAGTAAGCATTTTCGCAGCCATTGCCACGTTTCCTTCAGAGACTGGTTGCTCATCGACAACCTGTAGATGCTTAGGGACCTGATAAAGATCATCATCATGCAGACCGCCAGAAGCATCGGCATGTCCGTCAGCATGATCGCCATCTCTGTCACCTTCAGGACCCTTCCGATGTCGTTTCATCTCGCTTTCGATGTATGCCATCATATGTTTGTTTGCGTCAAGCTTATTTGTCTGTGCGGTGAATGCGCCGTCCAGCGATCGGGCTACGGTTCGTAAGCCGCCCTTACTTGAATCAGCACCATCGTTTTCCCGACCCTCTTCCTCGTTGCCAGCCTCGTCGTGCGTCATAGCGACAGTATGGTGTTTTTTGGCCTGCCGTTTCTTGCGCTCTCCTTTCGCCAACATATCCACACTGACGCCGTGGTCCTTTCTGCGGCGCATCTTCTGAAACTCGAGCAGATCCGCCAAATCTACGCTGGTCTCAGTATGGCCCTCGGTTACCGCGATCGGTTGCTCGGCGCTGCTATTGATACTAACCGACGTTGTTGATTTGGCGGTAGCCGATGCAGCTTGATCTACCACCTGGACCCAGTCGCTGTCACTGTACTTAGTCTTCCGAAGGTTCCTTGGGCGCTTTGGTGGCATGTCCAGTCAGCTACAGATAGGTATGCAATATAGTGGGATACAAATGTGATATACTCATTGCCCTGGCTACAGTCCAAGGTCTAATACACTCGAATAAAGATAAGGGCTGTGAATGCAAAAAGCTGATCTATGGGGCCTATGCTATGCCAGCAAGTGTAGCACTTGAGCGAGTCCTGTGCCTCTACGTATCCTCGCTGTCGCTACTGGAACTATCAACGTTGCTCGGGCTTATACCAATCCGGCGCTCCTTGCATCCATAGGCGGTTGGAGTCAACTCAACGAATATCGAGCGAGGGAAAGCCAGCGTCGGAATAAGCGAGTCTGGCATGCCCTGGGGTGCAAAGTAGGCGTTGATGCAGCGCAGCGCTGACTCTGGCGCAATGATAAGTATGTCGTCATGCTCACGCTCGAGCTCTAGAATGACGGGCTCCAGACGCACGGACACATCATGGTACGACTCGGCAAGTGAATATCGGTGATGGTAAGGGTCGCGCAGATACGATTGGTACTCACTGGGGAACTTTTCCTTGACCTCCTCGAGGGTTAGGTTCTCGCAGACGCCAGGGTTGAGACCCTTGAGCAGCATGCGGCGTCTCACAGACACATTCTCACGATGAGCAAAGTACTCTGCAGTTTGGTAGCTTTTCACATGTGTTGATGTCCATACCTTGAGGGTGCGGTGCGACATGTCCACGCCAGTTTTGGCCAACACGCCTTTGTTGCGCTCTTCGATGCGACGAGTGATTGCATCGCGCAGATTCCGTGCATAGTTATGCCCAGTCGCAGATAAGGGCGCGTCGGCCTTGTATGAGCCCTCATTGCTGGACTCGCCACTGCGCGCCAAGTATATGGTGCGATCAGAGATGTGCAGGTTCATCATGTAGAACACTACGCGCGACTGCAGATACCCGCGGATGTTGTTGACCACAAAGTGCTCGCCAACGTTGTATAGCTTAATATAGCTCAGATCTGTGTCCTCGATGGTCTCATAGTGCGGCGCCATGCGTGCGATGCGCTCTTTAAAATCGGACACTGCCACATCTGGGTCCATGGTGATGTAGTCAGGCGACGAGATCTTTACCTTGCGAATATTCTCATCCACGATTGCCTCGTTTTCGCAGATGTACTCAATAAATAACGGCCGGATCTTAAACTCTTCAAACTTATCGTAGATCTGCCGACGCCGCGCTGCTCGCAAGTTTGACGCATCAAATATCGCCAGCTGGCCGCCGCCTGTGGTCAGGTATTCAATAATATCTTCGATACAGCTGTTTTCGGCCTTTACCCGCGACTCTGCCATCTCCTTGTTACCCAGATCAAAGTAGTCCGCTGAGATATCTGGCCCATACAGACGCCGCCGGTACTGGCCCATATGGAACGACTTGGACTGGACACCAAGCCAGTTCATGTAGCGGATAAGAGAGCGCGAGCCATGCGTCTTACCCCGCGCCGGCAACCCGACATTGATGATGACAATCGAGCCGGCGTGGAATAGCTGCCCCGAATGCGTCTTATACAATTGCGCTGCCATATGCAAAGTATGCCAGCTGTTCCGTAATAAGAAGAAAAATAGCGCAGATTTTTGTCACGAAGGTGTTTGGAGAAAATGGGAGAAAGCGGAGATACTGTTGCTGGTCAAAGTCAACGTTCACCACGCAGGCATGATCTGCTCTCACGTGCCCGCAGCACTGCCAGGGCAAACAGGCGGGGACGTCCAACAATTGGCCAATCACGCAGTGGCCGCACGTGATATTGACGCTGCCAATGAGAATCGGAAAACGCGTAGCAGGTGCTCCGACGCGTTTTGTCAGCACGAAGAGCAAGGGGAGGGAGGGAGGAAATGGCGCGGAAACGGACGGAGAGAGAGGCGTGGGGACGGGCGTGCATGGGCTCCTGTGTCCTTTCTTTCTTTCCCAAGCCTTGCTCCTCAACTCTGCACTGCCGCCAACCAACGCATACTCACAAGCCTGTTCCAGTTAAACGCAGACGCTGTCTATTTATCCCACCTAAGCGATATGGCACTTGCAGTGGCATCTGGCGCGGCTTCCACTCCGACGGTAAAGAGCACTTTGGCTATTCCCAACATCGCACATAGTGCATTGGTAAACGATGATAGCGAATGGAGACAGCACCTAGCAAGCAAGGTTATCCCCGGGCTTCTGGGTCGCACAGTGAGCATCGGACGTAGCAGCATAAGCATGGTGCAGATCGGATGCATGGCAACAACCATATCGCGCAAACACGCTGAGATTGTGGATACTGGAGCTGGACGGTACACCCTACATATCCTTGGAATGAATGGAGTGCGCGTCAACGACAGGTTATACTCAAAGGGCGCCAGCGTTGAGCTTTCCAACGGCGATGAGCTGAACTTTGTCGGCGTCAGGTACAAGTTCCGCGTCCTCGGCACAGACACTGCGATTCCTTCAGTATCGTCCGAGGTAGAGGAGCCAAGATGTGTGGATAAGGCCAGTGGCGAGGCCGAGGACTGGTGGCCAGAGCCCGCATGCAAGCGCGCGCTTGACGCTAACAACTGCAACAACGGGCCATCTGCATACCAGTCCAAGCGCGCACGGATTGTGGCAGAAAACGAGAGCGAACTGTACCACAACTCGACTGACACGCTTGTTGGCGGCTCCGAGGCAGGCCTAATGGGCGCTGGTCATAAGGATCCGATTGCCACACAGTTAGTGCTCGATGGCCTTCCGCCGTCATCGCCTCCTCCCGTGCATCTGCTAAGCAACATGTTCTCTTCAGACTCGGAAGACGAGAGCGGAGATGCGCTGGCCGATTTAGTCGACATCGAGTCTGTGGCTCCGACACATCTCGACTTGTCAGTAGCTCCGCTTCAACTTCTGCCTCCAGTCGCTGATCTGGCAAGCTCCCTTGCTAAGCCAGCTGCGCCCAAAGGAATGCCTTCAGCCCGCACAAGCGCCTCGAAGAAGAGCCGGTCAGCCCCAACACCAAAGCGGAAATCTGCTGCAAAGGAAAACGCAGCGCCAGCGCCACCAAAGCAGCGCAAGGCGCAGAAGGCTCAAGACGAGCAACACAAGATTCAAAAGAGCCAAGATGAGCCGTTCACGCGTGGTGCTCCCAAAGAACACAAGGAGGCAAGACCCGACGACGAAATGATGGCGTCGCTACGGGAGTTGCTGGGAATTGTGGATCCCAGCGAATGCCTAGCAGACACGATTGACAGCGAGACTGAAGAGTTCCTGACAACAGAGCCAGCAGAGTCCATTAGCTTGGCGTCGGATGCTGGGCTGGTGGACGTTGTCATCGAGGCAATGGTATTTTCTGCGCGCACTTCACACACTATCAGCGACCTCCTTCGCGACATTGCGCGCGTTGGTGACGGCAGCGCAGATTGCATGCATGTCTGGCGGCACCACCTCACGCGCGCGCTATTTCATAACCGGTGCTTTGGCCGCGTCGAGCGGCGAGTAAAGGACGCCTCGGACAGACGCGCGGAGGATCGGTGGTACTACGACGCCGCCAAGGACGATTGCGGCGCGCGAAGGGAGAACTTTGGCGGGCTTGTGCGCACGGCTAGGCGATGCACGCTGCGCGACACGCAGTACTTCTTCAAGCAGGTGCCCAAGCTGCCCTCGTTCCGATACAGATGACCTGTTGGCACCCTACTGTCAGGCCCCATTCCCCGCCTCCTGCCAAGCATCTGGGGGATGGGTGGGCACTTTTTGGGCTCCGAGATGCTCCCGGGCTTCACGATCCATTCGCCGGTGCCAGCTGCCGGGCACCTGCCTTCCTGGCTGCCAAGGCCACAATGCCCGCGTGGGTGTGTGCAGTCCAAAACCGCGCGATCAGAAACCCCCAGCAGTGGGGGGAAGGGCAGGGCCAGATGACATGTCAGCCGGCCCCCTACTCCGGAACCCACATCCTATAAAGGACGCAGGGCCCAGCCCAGCCCAGCCCACCCTGCCCTTCTTTGCTTATCTTCAAAGCTCAAGTTAGCCCTAGCACATTAGATTCTGCTTACTTCTCACACACATAGCAGCCACCTCTGCTCCATTCCTTAAAACAATCTCAACTCAACTCACAATGGGTCTTCTCGATATTGTCCCGACGGGTGTCGTTACTGGCGACAACGTCAAGAAGCTTTTTGACTACGCACAGGAGCACAAGTTTGCCATCCCTGCGATCAACTGCACATCTTCATCAACTGTTAACGCCGCCCTTGAGGCTGCTCGCGACCAGAAGACTCCGATTATCATTCAGTTCTCCAATGGCGGTGCTGCCTTCTATGCCGGTAAGGGCATGGACAACAAGAACCAACAGGCCTCCATCCTCGGCTCCATTGCTGGCGCCTACCACGTTCGCGCCGTCGCCAAGCACTATGGCATCCCAGGTAAGCCTTCCACATCAGCCCTTTCCTTATGACTTGCACTATTGGCCCACACTGTTTACTAACACACGGCTTGCGACCTTGATTTATTTCCGATTCGCGTATTTGTTGGGGTATTCTTTTGCGAACGGTGCCTGTAGTTGTTCTTCACTCGGATCACTGCGCTCGCGAGCTGTTGCCCTGGCTCGACGGTATGCTTGCTGCCGACGAGGCTTACTTTAAGGAGCACGGCGAGCCCCTGTTCTCATCGCACATGATCGATCTCTCAGCCGACCCCAAGGATGAGAACATTGCCACCACCAAGAAATACTTTGAGCGCTGCGCCCCGATGAAGCTGTGGCTCGAGATGGAGATCGGCATTACTGGCGGCGAGGAAGATGGTGTAGACAACGAGGCCGCCGATAAGGAGGCCCTCTATACACCTTCAGAGGATGTCTACGAGGTCTACGAGGCTCTGTCGCCCGTCGCTCCATACTTCTCCATTGCTGCGGCCTTTGGCAACGTCCATGGCGTCTACAAGCCTGGAAACGTTGTGCTCAGGCCTGAACTGCTCGAGCAGCACCAGAAATTTGTTAAGGACAAGATCAACTCGGAGAAGAAACACCCCCTGTACCTGGTTTTCCACGGCGGCTCAGGCTCTAGCCTAAACGAGATCACCACTGCTGTGGGCTACGGCGTCGTCAAGATGAACGTCGATACCGACACTCAGTACGCCTATCTTACCGGCGTTCGCGACTTTGTCCTTGAGCACAAGGACAGGCTAATGCAGCAGGTTGGCGACCTCAGCAAGGGCCCGGAGGACTCGTCGCCCAACAAGAAGTTCTACGATCCTCGGAACTGGATCCGCCATGGCGAGAAAACCATGTACAAGCGTGTCCAGGAGGCCAACTCCAATCTCGGCAATGTCAACCAGCTCTAGAAATACGACTTAATATTGCCTTGTTTCCTTTCTTCGATCGCTTCTAAATCTCGTTTCGTACATGCAACTTCTGTGCAATAAAATCTATATGAAAAGGCAAGTTGTTACCGGATCTTTATAAATGTGCCGTGGCTAGATCAGCTTGGTACTGTGCTGACTGAGAGTGTCGCCCTGCCAAAGAGCCAACGCAGCCACACAGGCGCGCGATCAACCAGCGTGCGCCGGCTCCACACGCACCGAAGCGGGAACATTACAGTGTATGAGAGCACCGCCACATATGTCACCACCACAGTCATCATGGCCACATACATACCGGCCGAGTCAAGTGGGATGACACTGACTACCATGTAAGCATTGAGGGTTATGATGGCAGCCATCAAAAACGCAGCCATAGCCTTGGCGACCCGGCCAAAGACAAACTCGGGTCCTACAATCTCCGCGTAGGCCTGCAGCTTGAGCAGTGGAATGATAGTGAACGAGAGGACAACTGCCTGGATGACGTTGATAATCTCGCTCAAGAGGTCAATGTGCGCAGCGGCGGTCACTGCCACTATAAGCGCAGGGACCAGCGATATGGCGCGAGTGATCAGTACGCGCTGCCAGGGCTTGACTGGCATATTCCAGAAGCCCTCGGTGACGTACTGGCCGCTGAGCGTGCCAGTCATGGTTGTCGACTGCCCAATAGCCAGCAGTCCTATCGCATACACGTACTTTGAGCCGTTACCGAGCACATGTGACAGCACATTTGCGCCCTCAGCCAGACTGGCCACATACGCAACGCCCTCTGCACGCAGTAGTTCAAATGCCTTACAAAACACCACAACCACTGCCATGTTGATCAGATATGCGTAGAGTAGGCTAGCCGATGTTTCGATGCGAAAGTAATGCATGGCCTGGCGGATTGCATCCTCACGAGTCTCTTCGCGGCGGTCAAGCTTCCGGCTGCCGACCAGCGCCGAGTGCAGATACAGGTTGTGCGGCATCAGCACGCAGCCGACAATACCGACCGCCTGCACAATCGAGCCGCGCGGGATCCGCGGCACAAACATCCCCTTGAACATCTCTTTTGCGTCAGGCTTGATTAGAAACATCTCGACCCAGAAACATACAGCTAGTGTCGTTATCATCAGCCCAAATACCAGCTCTGTTACGCGCACGCCCAGCCGCTGCACATATAGAAACAGGAACGAGTCAACTGCCGTGATAATCACTCCTGCCCATATGGGAATTGTAGTAAGGATATGCAGCGCTGTGGCCGTGCCAATAACCTCCTGAATATCGGCCCCGATAATAGCCAGCTCGCTCAGCAGCCAGAATATGGTCGCAAATGGTAGCGGGTATTGTGCGCGGATGTGCTGTGCCAGGTGTCGTCCAGTGATCACTCCAAGTCTCGCTGCCAGCGACTGCACGAAAATGCAAATTATATGAGCTGCCAGCAGCAACCATAGCAGTTGGTACCCCGACGTATCAGCTTGTGAGATATCGCTCTCAATATTTCCCGGATCGAGCAATGCCTGGCTGACAAGCAGCCCAGGCCCTACAAATCCCCACAGTTTCTTTAGCGAGAACCGGCTACCATCATACTCAATCTTCACGTGGTGCTGCTGGAATGGGTCCACCACAACTGTCGATGCATCGTCAAGCGTCGCCTCCCGCGTCATAGCCTCCACCATGGGCTTTGCCGCCGTTGCATCGCTCGCGCGAGGACTGTTATGCTTGTTGAGCTGCTCTAGCTCTACAAACTCGGCAACTTGCGAACTCTCTGGTGGGCGGTCAGTGGCTGTGGGTGTCTCTGCAAAGAGCTCCTGTGGTTGGTGATGCTGCCTTTGTCGCTCGCCGTCATCGCTGTGTTCATTCATTGACAGGCTTTCCCACATTGGGCAAGGCTGGGTGTACTTTATAGGCAAATTAGGATAAATATACGGCGACTTTGTTATATGCTGATAAGGAGAGCACTCAGAGAACGGAGAGTCACCCTGCCACTCGCACCAGGTTTCTATCGACGCTTCTTTTTAGAAGAATTTCTCAATGCTATTTGTTCTGAATTTCAAGAAAGAGCAAAGAAAATATTAGAACAATCAAGTGAAGCAGCAGCAAGGTTTGTGATCTGCAAGGTGGGGAAGGGAGCCACACAATTACATTGCTGTTTTTTTTGTTTTTTTGCAAGAGTACTGGCGTTTGTAGAAGAATATTCTGGCGGGATTTTATATGGCAAGTTTATGCCATTCAGGCAGCGCGTTTGCGTAATGGATGTGGTCCTTTGACGCATTGTTGAGGAGGCCGTTGATCTTGGCGTTGGAAAAGGAAGTGGCAGAAAAACATTCCATATTCGTATCAATTACCCATTAATAAATGTAAATATATTAAAAGAATATCATAAAAGTATTTAGAACTAAAAATATTGACTACAATACTACGTGAGTAGATGATCTTTCATAACTTTGATCACAACTTTGATAATATTTTCCGGTCCGGGCTATATTACTCTTAGCGATGTTGCTTAAGGTTTGTTATTTTTGACAATATTATTTTATAGTAGAAAATCAATCAAATGCAAAATTGCTGGAATTTGCAAGTTATCGATATACTTATTCATCCTACTTAGCGTTGGCCATTGCCGGATAAACGGACAGGTTAAAATCATGTAAAGCCGATTACACGGATGTGCGCTTGTCTGGCGAATATTTTTTTGACTACAAATTGCCATCATTCAGAGCAATGCAGTTTTCCAGTAACGTGTAGTAATTTCTGCCATCAATATGTCTGGGCTTTCCAAAAGAGTAGATATCGGAATTTTTATACACAGCATTCCGCATTTAGCGCCATGCTATCATCGCAGCCTTTGTGGTAGAGCGCAACAATCGTTAATCTGTCAGTTTTGTGTTGAAACGATATGCCGTCAATCTAGAATTCCAAGCATCTTGTTTGCAACTGGGATTTGGTTAAATTGATTTTAAAGTAAAGGAAAGATGCAAATCACATTCACTATTTCTAGACAACGCTACATGCTAGGAAATACTGCTTGACCAATATTACTTTTTATTCAAACCAATCAAACATCTGAAACGTGGCTAGAATTTGTCAAGTATCGTGCATTTACCCATTCTACCTAGCATTGTCCATGGTCGAATGGACGGTCGGACAAAAGCTAAACAAATTATGTATGACAGATTATATATAGAGGAGGGATTAGCGGGATTGGACAAGGACTATGTGTCTATTCAAATCTACTACTGACAACCTGCTATCCTATTCCTTGGACCTTTAATTTTGTTGGTAGACGCAAATGATACCCGAAAACCATGCACAAACTTGGTATTCTACAGCACATAATGCAAGAGTCTCGCTGCCAAAAAAAATTACCTCGTCTGACACAAATATAGTTTTCTTTTTTAAAAAAGCGGCTGTTCATCTAATGCAAGTATGGAAATGGGGGCATTAGAACTTGAAGACCTGCTGGGACGTGTAACCCAAATCCTTAAAGATGCCGTTGACTTCTCCCTGGCTATAGTCTGGCGCCTTAGGCCCGCTCACCGACTTCATCATTGGCGGAGGACCGCAGACAGTGACAAGGACACCTTCCTGAGACGGCGCGGGCAAGTACTTCTGAATCATCTCCTTGGTCACAAACCCGACACCGCCCTTCCAGTCGCCTGAAGCAGCCTTATCAATGACGTAGTGCACCTTGAACTGGTCGGGGTGCTTCTTGGCATACTCATCAAAAGTCGAGCGCAGTATTATGTCGTTCTCGGACTTGTTGGCAAAGATCAGCGTCAGCTTGGTGTGGTCGTTAGGATCCTCGAGCACATGCTGGATAAGCTGCACCATTGGCGTGATTCCGGAACCTCCTGCAATCATTCCAATTTCCTTGAACGCGTCCGCCTTGTATGGGAACTTGGGAATCGGGCCCTTAATGTCGATGGTCTCGCCAGGGCTAAGGCTGTGAATGTGCGATGACATCTTACCCTTAGGATAGTCTTTGATCACCAGATCAAAATATCCGCGAGCACGCTGAGGAGACACGGGCGTGTATGGGCGGATTGTGGGCTTCTCATCATTGTCGAGCTTGGCCTTCACAACAACACACGAGGTGATATCCAGTCCCAGCTCCTCGTTGGATCCCAGCGCAAAACGGAACCGCGAGGTATCGTGATTGATCGGCACCTTCTCCTTGAGCGTGAACGGTGTGAACTTGCTCGAATCAAGGGCCTTTGTCGCAGGTATGCTGTTGGCCTGCATTTCCTTGGATCTCGTATAATAGTAACCTACGTGGAAATTGCGGACTGGCCGATGATATAGCTGAAGAGACATGATCAGCAAGCGCGGCCACACAAGTAGGTTGGGCCGCTGGATGAGCGTTGTTGCTGTTGTTAAGTTGTGTGGAAACCTACCTCCGACGAGAACTGCTCCGGTGGCTATCGAGGCCCAGAGAATGTTATTGCCGTTCTTTCCACTCGCAGGTACAGTGCTGTAGGCACGCGAAAACTACAAGCACGTAGCATATTCTAGTTAAATTCGTCAGTGTTATATCTAAACAAACGTCCACCGCCGTTCCGATGATTCGGCTGGTCTTACCTGACGAGGGACTGTGACACGAATTGTAGAGAACATTGCAGGCACAGGTTAGTCGAAATAAGGCCTAGGAGAAGAGCGTGCAGAGACAAGAAACATTTCTCCCCCGCCCTTCTGATTCAGTTTGCATCTTTGTCCCTCAATCTCTCAAGCCTGCCTGCCAAATCCCCTTATCCTATCAGAGCACGCAACATCATGCTGCTATTTGGCCTTGTGGTGTGCTGAGTTCCTCTCCCCCAGCAGTCACTTGCATTCACCCAAGCTGGAATATGCGCTTGATCGACCACCATCGGCATGCTTGGGGCCTCTGTAGAGAAGCTACTCTCTTCTTCAATCCTGGCCCTTGCATGTGCAACACGAGCCCAAATCCCATCAGTTCCGTCCTTTTGATACTTTAAGCGCGTCCAATCAACATGCATTGGGCCAATTGCCCCCTATGCATTGAGCTGATATCCCAACTTTTGCACGCTGTTCCTATTACTTCTGATACATCACATATTATTTCTTTCAATCGCAGACAGACGGCTAATACGTGAAATGGGCAAGCGGTTTTCAGAAAGATCAGGTGCGGGTGCTTCGCAGTTGAAGCGCACTAAGCGCTACCAGCAGATGCGAGATCGGCTTAAAAATCCGCAGAATTCTTTTGACATCTCGCCAGGCATGAAGGGGTTTTTTGTCACCTGCACACGCGGCCGGGAGAAAAAGAGCGCTCTCGAGACAATTGATCTGCTCGAAGACTATACCGGCAAGCTTTATCCCGACCTGGAGGACGAGCTTAGGGCTGAGGGCGAAGAAGGTCCCAATGCTGGTGCTGAAGGGCCAACAGCAAGTGGTGGCGACATTGAGGCCGACATTGCGCGAGAGCTGGCCCAAATGAAGTCCGCATCTACACCAAAGCTATTTCGCTACCTGCCAACTACTATTGAGTGTTTGATATACATCAAATGCCACAAACGAATTGACCCAGAACAATTAGTACGGTTTATATTTGCAGATATCACTAAAACGAGACAGCGGAAGACTAGGTTCACAGGCCGTCTTATTCCTGCCAAGGTTACCACCACATCCAAGCTCGATGCGATAGTCAAAGGCTCAAAGGAAGTAGCACGTGATCTTCTTGTCGACGAAGCTGAGCCGACGACCTTTGCGCTGGTTGTTAATATCCGCTACTGCGACGATATCAAGCGCGATGACATAATTCCGGCAGTGGCTGCCATGTTGGATGTGAAGCACAAGGTCGATTTGAAGAACGCAAAGTACACGCTCGTCATCGAAGTGTTTAAAAGTATGTGTACCATTGGTCTGGTCGAAGACTACAATGCACTTAGACGCTTGAATCTACAGACGCTGTTTGACGAGCCTAACGCAAAGAAGGCCCCACATTCCATACGTACAAGTGAGGGTGGCGCTACTACCTCGAGGTCATCTTCACCACCACCAACATCGACCATAGACAAAGACATTACTTGAACATTTCTCAGTTTAGCTTTAGATTAACTGGTTGATTCTATCGGATAGCAATCTGATATACCACATGTGCGTGTGGGGAGAGCGAAGGAAATCCGGGGACTCGAAAATGTTGTTTTAAGACCACATGGAGTCTGCACCAAACCTATCTTTCCATGTGCTATGTTTGGCCACACAAGCAGGAGCGAGCGGAGAATGACATCTCGTACCTTTCTTTTCTACCCCCCCCCGCAACGCTCAGCATATGCGGCAATGTGCTATTTTAGCGCACTCGAGATGATTACTGTATTGCAACTGGAGAACCAGTATTTTTTGGAAAGCAATGGCCACTCGAGTCTGCCGTAGTTTCAGACATGCCTGTTCCACACCTTGCTACACTTTTGGTGTTACCTTCTCGCCTCTATCTACGCATTGCGCATGCACACACCTTTCAAATCCACACTTTCATTTTTGAATGAAAACGTTCTCTTCAGCAACAAGCTAATTTTGCTTTCTTTAACATAAAGAGGATTCTCTTGTAAATAGCAACGCATCTCAATTGTCATTTTGCTTGCTAAATTACCATCCGACAAGCCTCGATGATCATTAGCAAACTACTAAAGCCTGCCACATTGGCCCTAATGGCCGCATACGGCGCATTTGGCTCGCACATCCGCAAGAATCTTGTGCAAATCAAGGATGATGCCATTGTACTAGTCGATGCAACGACAACATTGGACAGCAGTACTGGCCGGATTGCTCGTTTATCCATCTCCCCGCCGGGTCCACTGGTTGGCACAAGAGGAATTGTGTACGCCCTCCCAGACCTTGTGGATTGCCAACCCGTAAAACGCAGTAAGCAGTATCTCGCAGAGTCGTATATTCGCATAGCATTGGTCGCAGATGATGGAAATTGCCCCGTAGCGGCCAAGATTGCACAAGCCCAGTATGATGGTGCCGTTGGTGCCCTAGTATATAATAACACCCTAGGTGCAGCTGACATGTGCGTGGCTATGCGCAACGAGATGAAAAAGCACAAACCTAAAATCCCTGTTATGACTGTGGATCGCCAGTATGGCGAAACGCTGCAGCTGGAGATTATCGCTTTACTCGATGAGGCGTGGCATGAGAGCGGTAACCAGTTCAGAGCGATATTCGCATCCATGTACCCAGAGGATGAAGGCGAGCATCTAAGTGCTTGGGAAATTACACTCATCTCATTGGTTGCCATACTTGCGTTTGGACTAAGCACCTCGCTCCTGTTCCATATAATATCAAGCCGTCGTCGTCGTCTGGCTGACAATGAACAAGACAATGGCGGGATGGGTGAGCTAAGCAAAAAGATTGAAACACTTCCTACCTGCGCACTTGACCGCCTTCTTCTGCGCACGGTTTCCAACTCCGACGTCAATACTTTGTCCGAATGCACAAGTCCGCTCGATGTCATTCTTAACCCAAGCAGAAGTAATCGTAGTCTTGGCGCAAGCAGCGGGGGTCCGCACGATCAAGACGTACCATGCAGCGATAAGGACAAAGAGCCTAATTCCGTTCCCAAGGGTTGCATTGCGACCTGCATCGTCTGCATTGATGAATTTGCGGTTGGGTCCAAGATGCGTATTTTACCTTGCGGGCACAACTACCACATTGAATGCATTGATCCATGGCTGACGTCAAAGTCATCCCTTTGTCCGTTGTGCAAATACGACACTCGCGATGTGCTCACCGATCTAGAACGCGCTTACTCGGGTCCGCGGGTAATCGAGGATCTCAGTTTCAGATACAGCCTTGACACTTCTGAGCCTTCAAGCTATCTTGCCGAAAGCAGAGCACAAATTCAATTAGCCGGTGCCATGAGGCGGATAACTAATCTCGCATATCGTGTTACTACACCCATGCGCGCATTCACACGCAAAGTAAAGGGCACTGGGCTTCAGGTTGGCGATGCGGTTCCAACAGGTCATGAGGATATTGCCATGAGTTTGCGACAGACATCAGAGTCACAACTGGAGCGCGGTCTCAAGACGGGTGCTGGCGCAACTGGTCCTGGATTGGTTCCAATCACTTATTCCATGAATATTGGTGGCGATGATAGACCTGGACTAATTGGGTTGCCTCATTATTCCATCGGAAAGGGCACCGAGCCCAATGCTAAGTGCGTGGATCGCGCCTGCTCACCAGCATGTACCAGCTCCAGCAGTGCCGACACGGCAAGAGAGCCAGTACCTAACCAATCCGAGAGACTAAAGGAAAGGCGAGGCGGCATCAACATTTATGACAACTTTGACGACGACGAAGACATATTGGCCTTTGACAAGCATATGTTGCAGCTGAGCCTGGATAGCATCTATGACGACACTAATCCTAAAGCCACTAACAAATAAGTAGACCAAGTTACTTGGCTTGTAACTTCATATGTGGCAATAATTGATATTTTTAAATAATAAAAAAAACTACAAGAAACGCCCGGATACTATCCTTGCCTGATCTTCTCCAGATGGGCAGGCATTCTGTCGATGATATCCCTACATGTATGTATATCTACATCTCTCCAGAGCTCTTGCACCTTGTCCCACATCTCCGATACAGTATTTGGAGTTGGATAGCTATAGTGAATCTCGTGTCTGATAAGCGACCAAACAGTCCACAGGGGACTCATGTCGGCAGAGCCGTGCGGCCATTCAAGCACACCATACGGCTGAGAGTCAATCCATTCGGTAACTGCCTTTGTGTGGTTTACAGGCATGTTGTTTTGCTGAAGCAGCGCCTCCTCTGGGTTGATATCGTAGTACGAGATGGTTCGCTGCAGCTCATCCTTCAATATATCGGCATACAGAGCTTGATCCATGTCATCGTCCAACTTGCAAATATATCCAAGCCCGTCATAGGTCATACACGCCCAAACTGTAAGAGACTCGGGAGGAATCGGCGCTGGTACGTTCTCGATAGGTATGTCTTTATGGACCCAGAATTTGTATACTCCAGTGTGCGGAAGAATTATAGTCAGCTTCCCAGACCATATAACCCGGGCCCAATCAGCAAAAGTCCACCACCGGTGGTTTTCAGCAAAAGTACCTCGCTCGAGCGCGTTTCGCCATGATTTGGTTGTGGCTTTGGGCGAGGGAAGACCGCGTCGGAGAGCCTTCATAATCCATTTGGCACGGGTGCTTTCATCAGCATCGCTATCGACATCTTCACGTTCCCGAAGCGAGGAGATGGTCACTTTGCTTCTTGTGCCAGATAGACTGCCTGCCGAGACTGTGGTTGATGACGCGTTTGAGCCTGAGCTGGAGGTCCTACTTATTTCTGGAAGCACAATCGTTTTGGTCTGGCGTTGGGTAGGCTTGAAAAGTGACGCAGATACCTTTGTGCGACCGATCACCGGATCCTTGCTGGCACCCGCAGTCTTGGTTCGAGTACCGGCTGTGGTTTTGCTGCGGGATCCAATAGCTTTGGGTCCAGACGTGTCAACGTCGGGGTTCTTTGGAGGCCTGCCAGGACGTCTAGAAGGAAAGGTGGCAGCAGTAGTTGCAGGATTCTTTCGAGGCCTGCCGGGGCGCCTAGAAGGAAAGGCGGCGACCGTGGTTGCAGGATCCTTGGGCGGCCTGCCTCTGGGTTTGGCAACTTTAGGCTCCACGGGCTCAGCTACCGGACTCTTGCGCGGCCTGCCTCTGGGTTTGGCGGTTTTAGCTCCCGCATGATCTGTTGCAGGACTCTTACGCGGCCTGCCTTTAGGCTTGGCAACCTTGGACTCTGTGGGTTCGGCTACCGGATTCTTGCGCGGCCTACCTCTAGGCCTTGCAACTTTGGCTTCCGCAGGCTCAGCTATCGGATTCTTGCGCGGCCTGCCTCTGGGTCTGGGGGAATTAGCACTAGCGACCATTGCGAGTCAAAATTTAAATGTCTGCAGGTGCCAAGGTGAAACTATGAGTATTAGAATAAATGTATTGCAATAATGAAAATATAAAATAGGAAAGCGGAAAACGGAAACCAACGTCTACGTTCAAAGGCTCCACGACTTGTCAAGGGCACCATCCAGGGATCAAGTGGGGTTGCAATAGACATGGTGGCGTGCTGAAAGCATGCAAGTTGGCCATAGGCCGATCAGTAATGATGGGCCTGGCAGTTGTGCTAAAAATATGTGCACAATCTCGGAATGTGGCCAGAGAATGCATAATTTGATACTAGGGCAGTAACTGTGCATGTTGTCCCCAAGCTATTATGTCGTATTTTCCAAACAGGCAGTCTGTTGGGGAGTACTGTGATTTACAACTCGAAGACTACTATGTGCACATGCGCGTGTATAAAACGTTCTTGGTCGTGAAAGCATGGTCTTGGGTATGATATCATTTTTGCAATATAGTATTTTACAGAATTATTAACATTGGCAGTTGATTGCTTTGGCGGTAATTTGTGGTCTTTAACAATTTCACATCTAACTACATCCTTCTTTACAAGAATACGGGTAACATAAAGGTAAGTTGCATGTGTTGTATTTTATTGATATGACGTCGCTATAAGTCATTTACCCTATGTTCTATTAAAATCACTACTAATATGTTGCTGTTCTGTTTCTTGGTATACTCTTGTCTGCTAATGTCAACCACACACGCCAATTATGCACGCCAATTCTGTCTCTGCCATCACGCAAAACACAAGACCACTCGCTGCCAAAAATTGCCTAGGCCGACGCAAATACTATTTTTTTTATGATGCCTCAATAGTTTTTTAATAACTGTATTGAAGGCCACTAACCCGGGAGCATTACCATGTTGCTGTCATTGCTTTTATTACATGAGAACAAGCGAGCTACAGTTGGCTAAACTATAAAAGGTCATAGAACGCTGGTAGCAAATGTTCTCTCTCGTTTCCTTTCCTTATGTAGAAGATAACTTGATTAGTTACAGTTATATTTAATACTTGGAATCTCGAGAGAATCGTAATAAACCTATAAATCTTCTCAAGAAAGCTAACTACTCATAGCTTGTTTTTACATACAAAATAACCAGAGATCCGCCTTGGAAGCTAACCTTCCCCTAGGCGATGATGGCCAGTGCAAAGCCAGCAAGGCCTGCTCCAGTAGTGGTAGACTTAGAAGACAAGTTAATGGTGAACCGTATAATGGTCCCAAAGTACTTTGGAGAAGCTACTAGAAAAGTGTTTTAGAGCAGTACCTGGGTAAGCATTTTCATGAGGAAGACAAAGTGGATGCGGGAAACATTTGACGAGACATATGTGCAGGCGGCCATGGTGGATCTTTTTACAGGACAGGCCTTGGAGTGTATGCATAGTGCGAATTTCGATACGTTGAACGCCATGACGGAGAATTTGTGCACAACCTTTAAACGTCAGCATTTCCAGTTAGCCTTGAACAAGCGAGTACAATCTGGAGAAGTGTTTTCGGGATGCACTCAGAATAATATCGTGATGCGGCTGAATGTGATACTGCGGGAATTAGGCGATCATGTCGGCGGCCTAGTCGCGCTGGCACAAGCAACGAAAGAGATGTTCCCCTTTCAATGGAGGCAGCTAAAGGTATATTCCCAGAACCTGAGCGCTGAGGAGTACCAAGGAGCATTGTTGACCATTGTCGGTGCATTAATGTAAGCTATGATTGCTCCCGCAATATAAGTTCTACACATTACCTGTCATTAGCATTTAATGACGGGTGGAATAGTATATATGTATAAACCACTGCAGCATTCTGGTAGTCAGTTGGCTTGAAGTTCTTTCTGGGATCTTACATGCAAACATACTTTATAGTAATATACAGCTTAATAGCCAAGGATTAGGCGGTACATTATAATGTTGAGCCTTTATTGTTTGGTAAGGCAAAGAAATACATTAAGACCAAGGCCAGGACTAGCCAGGGTACATTAGTATTAGCTGATAAAACCGTAGGTGCAGCCGAAGAAAGTCCGAGTGGTTTCCAACGTCGTAAAGCCGTCCAGAAAAGCGCGACGAGTAACTAAAGGATGAAAACACAAGTCTCAAGGCGCAAATTGCGGACAAGAAGCCTAAGTACAATGCGGGAAAAGACTAGGCGGCCATCACAACTAATCCCCTTGTTAATATATGCAAGCAAAAATTTTAGAATATAAAACATCGCCTAAAATTGTTTCATGGCATCGCTTATAAGAAGCGATATTTATTTCAATTTTAGCAAACCATTATGCATTTATATGAGATACATTAGACACCACGTCATTATACTAATTATCCTTAATAAAGACCTCTGGCTAAAAGTTCATAGTTTATATTTCAGCAAAAAATACGCGGTTACATATAGCCACAATTGTAATGATATGATAATATTTTTTATTACCGATGGGTTGTATGAAAATTTTGTAGGCTAAAGGATAGATATCCCATCTATGTATTGCCTTCATTTGCTTGTGATGCTTGAAAATAAGAAAATCATGTAAACTTTCTAAATATTCCACCTCGCAGAAAAGTGCAAATTCAAACTAGCCCTGCAGGCGTTAGGGCTTCTTTGGATTACACTACCAATTTTGTAGATTGCAGCTGCCTCTCATGTGTCGCAACATTGACAGCTGCCGGGGGGGGGCAGTCTGAAAGGGCACTAGACAGGTCTAGACCTACTTGTTCTGTTTCTCCCATGCCAGAATATTTAAAACCTCTTTTTAAACATAGGGCTTCTTTTGATCCAGTTTCATGTGAGCATTGAGGTTCTGGATGCGCACATGAAACAATGGCAAGTAAGCCCTACACCTACTTTTGGTGATGCGAGGTTTTGGCATTGCCAAGAGCAAGCATTTTTTTAACAGATGGTATATATTCCACCTGGGCATTTTTTTCTGCTACGCGACCTTTGAGACTTGGGTTTCTAATATTCATCAACTTGCCTTGTTCAACCTCATCTCGCACGACCTTCTTGGGGGCGTAGTATTTACCTTAACAGAGCTATTACTATCATTCAAGCTGTCTATAAGACAGTGCGTATGGCCAGAGCTATATAGACGTGCTGTGACTATTAGCTAGACAGACAATGTCGGTCAAACAGCCGCAAACGATAATTAAGTTTGTTAGCATCCTAAGCACGCTAAATAGTGCAGTTTCTAGCGCATCGGCAGATGCTCTTGAGCAAAACAAACCAGCCACTGCTCCTCATACCAATGTCAGCAGCGAATTGCTAACGACGCAAGAAAGCCGAAAGCGCTCAATTTTTGTGCGTGCTGGAGAGGGGGTGATCCCAGCCGGTATTTTGAGGACATCAGATTCACTCAGCGATACAAAAATATTTGTGCTGCTTGCAGCGATTGTATTCGTGTTCCTTCTTGCACTAGGAGTGGCAATGACTCGGGTATCTCGTGGTAGGAGACGACAGCACAATGAGGAGGCAAGACACCATATTATTGCAGCCAACGCCCCACCGCAGACACTCAACAAGACAATCCTTGATCTGCTGCCAGTGTTCGAGGTCACAGAAAGGCGGCAGCTGCGTCAGATCCATACATTGTCACCTGCCCCTGGTACAGCACTCACAGAGCGTTTTGGTGAAGCACGCCTCGGCAGCAGCTCTGCTTTTACAGCACGCGAAACGGATGGATGTGAAGGCGTCGCACAATGGATGGCGCCAAGGAAGATTCATGCGCCCATGGGCGGCTACGGTATTGACTCTGGAAAGAGTTCACTCTGTTCTGTACCCACAAATGGCCGTCAGGAAGTGGGTGGCGGCACAGCCAGCGGGCACTCATACGGATCGGATGCAAGCGTGCTTACCAGCAACTATGGAGCAGTGGAGCTATCAGAAGCCAAGAAGCGAGCGCAGTCGCCGTTGCCCAGAACAGCCCGCGACGTCCCATTCGCGGTCGAAGAGCCTGTGCCAGCAGCATTCCGATGCCATGGACGCAGCGCAGCACGAAGCGCTACGCCACCAATATCTGGACGGCAGTCCGAAAGCAGGGGACATTGGAACAGCTTGACACCAGAATACAACACATGCGCAGTGGATATGAACATAGGCAGCATCTTCTACCGCGAGCAGAGCAGCAGATCCCTCGATATCATGCTAGAAAGAGAATCTTCTGCGGGAACCGTAGCCGCACAGCAACCATGCGCAGCTTGGATGGAAAACCAGTCGCAGCCAGAGATAGCAGGCGGAACAGCGCGTCGCATGTCAAGCACAAGCGAAGGCGAGTCTGATGCAGGCTCATGTCCAATCTGTCTGGAAGAATTTGAGGTGGGTGAGCAGCTGCGAGAACTGCCCTGCATGCACAAGTACCATGTAGTGTGCATTGACACATGGCTTGTGTCCCGCTCGACGTGCTGTCCATACTGCAAGCTCGACATCCGCAGATGGTATTACGGACCAGACATCGAGAATGCAATCCCACACACTGGCCCACTGACCGGGGTAGGTGCCGCCACAGGACAACGCGAGGTGGAGGGTGATGTAGCGGGCACAGGCCTGGAGTCCAATCGTGGCAGCAGCATTCTCGGTAGAAGACCGCTGCAGATTGAGCGGCGACGCGCAGGACAAACTGGGCTTGCCCGTATTTGGCGGACAGTGCGTGGTACGCTGGTTGAGTAGATGATTGGCAAGGACTCGAGGACGGGATTAATGTCTTTGCGATAGCTGTAGTTCTAAAATACACGAGTACATCGTCAAAAATCAAGCCTAGAAACGACCGTCCGTCCGTCTGCAACAATTGATATAATGGGTTAATCAAGTGATTGGCGCATTCTATTGGCCGTTTGTTGCCCTCACTCTTGCTGATCAGCGC
>JANBQQ010000012.1:101303-120669 GCA_027577275.1 Coemansia sp. RSA 988 | reverse complement strand
CATCTGGATCCAATACATGTGATGCTGATTGACTGCATCAGGGGGCACTAACCGTGGCCACTCATCACACAGGGTATGTAATACTCCGCGGCTGGATTTCAACTGTTGTTTGGGCTTCCTTAGTTCTTTCGTAGGGATTCTACTCTATTATTTATTATAAATGCTAAAACCATCTTCACACGTATGCTGATGGATGCTGATATGCCAGAGTGCAGAGTAACCAGGCAAGTATTTGTAGCCTTTAATGGTTTTACAACAAACTACATCCTCCTCTACAGGGATACGGGCAACATCAGAATAAGTTGCAAGTGTTTGTATTATTGTAATGGCATTACTAATACTTTCTACACTAAGTACGTCAACCACACTAAATCTTTGTTTCTCTTAATGCACAGACCACTCGCTACCAATAAGCGACTTGACAGATGCAAATATTAATATTTTTGATGAGCCAATAGATTTCTCAAATAAACTATACGACAATAATAATAAATTTTTTTCGAAAGAAATAAACTAAATACTGGCCATACAGCGTGCGCAGCTGCTGTATCTGCAAGAGCAACCACCATTGCACTCAAATGGTGAAGCCATCAGACAGGGTCTGTCAAAGTGTTGTGGCATTCCAGTCTCAGCAAAACCGTGCTGGAAGAAGCTGGAAGCATAGGGATTGTGGTGAAAGGCAAAATTCGCGGCTGCAAAGTGGAAGCGGAATGTTTCGCTCTGATATGCGGTGTCTGGTTTGCTCTCAACCTTGGCTGCAGATGGCTCGTCAATAATCTCCACATGAACAACCTCCTCCACAGGTTTGGGGGCCTCTGCTGGCGTGGGCTCCACTGGTGCAGCTGGCTCGGACTCTTCAATTTTGATTTTGATAGTCTCCGTAGCGGCCTCCTCCTCCACCTTCGCCTCCGCTTTGACCTCCTCCACTTTGGGCTCTTCCTTGGCGGGCTCTGGTTTGACCTCGTCCACCTCCACTTTGACCTCTTCCACCTTGGCTTCGTCGAGTTTCACTTCCACCTTAATATCTTCCTTGGCAGGCGCAGGCTTGGGCTCTTGTACTACTTCGCTGGCCGCAGCAGCAGCAGCAGCACCGGCATCCTCCTTGGCCTTGATTTCAACAGTCACATGCTCGTCCTTAGTGTCAACCTCGACCTTGAGATCCTCTGACTTGGCAGTGGATGACTCATCCACATGCTCCACAGAGGCTGGGGAGACATCAGCCTTATTTGACTGAGACTTTGTCAGCTCAAAGCGGACGCGCTCCTCTTCCTCGACCTTCTGACGCTCCGCAGCCTTCTTGACACTTTCAAGAATAGCAGCTTGCTCTCCAGAGAGTTTGTCAAAGTTTCGAGTGAGCTTGGTGCCCAGACTCTCAATAGCCAACGTCAGATTGGTGGACATCAACATGATAGCTTGACGCAGCTCCTCGGCATCTTTAGATTTGGCAGGCGTGCCCACTGCTGACGGCTTGGCCGATGACTTGCTCGAGTTTGTCGCTGATTGTTTCGATGTCGGCGGCTCGGGCTTTGTGCTCGACGCTCCCGCCTCCGCAGCTGCCTGCGCTGCAGCTGCAGCTGCTGCCGCTGTTATCCCTGCCTGCGCAATGTCCTCGACTGCCATGTGCGGCGTCGATGCAGGCTCTGACTTGGGAGGCGTTTGGTTGGGCGGCGTCAGCTCGGCTGGCTTCTGCTCCATCTCCGGCTTCTTCTGCGGCGTTGCCAATTTGATGTCCGACAGATTGACATTCTGATTGGATGCATCGCTGTCACTGGCATCCTCAGGCTCCGAAATAAAGACATTGGGCGTATGACTGTACTCCCAAATCTTACCAATACTATCCAGTGCTCCGCTGTTGATGATGTTAAACGGCACAATGCGTAGCTGTAAGCGACTGCCGGGTTCAAAAATAGCAAACATCTCACGCAAATTGTCTGAGCACGCAACGCCAATTTCCTCATCATCGTTATCCTTGTACATCAACAAGTACTCTGCATGTCGACTCATACGCAGTTTAGCTGTAATGCGCTGTATAATATCATTGAACTCTTCGTAAGGATATATGTCTGCCATAGTAGCTTCCTCCTTGTTATTGACAAATTTGATACGGAATGGCATCATGGGCAATTCTGTTTCTTCTTGGAGCTTACGTAGTCGTGCATTAAGACCCTCTAGCGAGCGACCGACGTCGCTATGTCCTCTACTTGATAAACCGCTGGTACTTTGGCTGCTGCTGTTATCGCGCGCCCGCGTACCGTTTAGACTTCCATGCGTCGAAGAATTTCGCTTTACCTTCTGTCCACCTTTGCCCATTCGCAGTTTTCCTGCAAAGTCGCGTAGTCCACGCGAGACTGTGTTGTGTGTGGGGTCGGTTCCGTTAGTTTGGATTTCTGTAGTCAGTGGCTTGGCCTGTTCACTCTCTGAAGCTCCAGCCATCGTTCAGTAATAGTGTACTTCTTGAAAATAATAATAATAAAAGCGTAAAGAAAAAAACCGCACGTTTAGCGTATAGTGCACATCAAAAGAAGAAAGCCTTGTCCAATCTGTGAATAAAAAAGGGGAGGGAGGAGAAGACGTGTGCATAAAGAGTGCATTTCTGTGGTGCGCGTTTAAAGTGCAGAATCTGCTTTTCTTCGTGTTGCCGACACGTGCTTTTTAATTCATTGTATGTTTTTTAAAAAAAAAGAGCTGAGGAAGGTTGGGAAATTAGTCTACAAAAACCTTTTGCAGCATATGCTCGTTGGTGAGTCTTTTAGAGTGAATGCTATATGCGTGTCTGTTAAAGCTCCTTTGTTCTCAAAAAGAAATCCCAATCCACTTTTTTCTTTTCTTGGCTCTTTCATCTGTCGTGTTCTTTTTCTCATAGTGCCCAGTGCTTCTATTACGTTTCTCAGCTCATTGCACCGTCGTCTAAATGTAGTCCTCCTTTCAGAGCTTTGATTTTTTCCTGTCAACTGCGGCTATGTAATGTGGATATCCCCACCCCCCCAAAATACTAAGACAATTCTCATGGCGCTGTGCTCTGTACCACACCCTGGGAGTCTTTGCATCAAGCTTTTAGACACTGCGTACAGTCAATGTCATTTAATAAATCAAAAAATGATCTGCCGCGTTTTGATGCTGATGTGCTTGCATGTCCTGCAACCAGCATGTATCCACTTCTCCATTGGGCTCCTGAGTCATCCCAGTCTATAAAAAAAACTATAGTGTTTTAAATATATCTTAATATTGCATCATCACTGACGCAACAAAAAAATAGAAACCAGAAGCGAGTCTGTATCCGTTAAGTGTTTGCCATATCAACAAACAATCGCATTGGTACGCAACCGAACATTGCCAATGAGTGTTTGTGAAAATGCCTGCTTCTGCCAAGGATTTGTGCGGACATACCCAACACATCCTGTTTTTTCTTTGTTCCCACTTCTCAGACTTCTGACACTTTATCCACTATATTCTGCATAACCTCGTTCCAATGTCAAATGTTGTAGTGATCACTGGTGCCTCCAAAGGCATTGGCCGCCAGGTATGCATTGAGTTGTTGCAGAAGAGGACTCTGACGGTCATTGCTGTGGCAAGGTCTGGTGATGCGCTGGCAATGCTAAAAACAGAAGCCGAGGCTATGTCGCTGCGTTCCGGCTACAAGAGCCAGCTGATCACTGTAACTGGTGACATTGCCAGCTCTGCCACGCAGGACGCTGTCATAAGCGCACTCCAGAGCTCTGGTGGTCATCTACGCGCGCTAATCAACAATGCCGCCACGCTGTCACCTACTGGCCCTGTGCTCGAGAATAATGTAGAACAATGGAGAGCAACCTGGGAGACCAACTTTCTCGCTCCTGTCACGCTGATTTCACGCTGTCTTGCCTTCTTCAGGTTGCATACTAAATCACGCGTAATCCTTAATATTACTTCCTCTACCAGCAAAGGTCCTGTGCCCGGTTTTGGTGTATATGGATCCACCAAGGTTGCGCTGAACTATGTGACTGCTGCTATGGCCATAGAATACCCGGATATAACCTCCATTGCTTTCTATCCGGGTGTTGTTGAAACTCCAATGAACAACTCTGCACTGGCTGCTGCATATGCCTCCCAGAAACATGCGCAGACAACAGGCAACAATGCTATTGACATGAGTCCTGTTATTGCAAAGCTACAGAATCCAATCACTCCTGACTTACCATCTACAATCATGGCCAATCTGGCATTGAGTGCCGATGCCAAGCTCTCTGGCAAGTACTTTATGTATAATGATGAAGAAATGTTACCTTATACCAACTAGTAGCTATTTTTATGTTGTTTTTCTGGACAGGCATGCGGTATGCAACAAGCTTTACACTATAAACCCAGAAACATAATACGCACAATTCCAGTTACTCAACCATATTTTAGGGCATCAGCTTTCCGCTTGTGTTGTGCGAAACATTACGCCCAACAAACTACATACATAGAGATTATGATTCACCTGCAATATATTATCCATCTATAGAAGAATTGGAGAAACAATGTAGAGCATTGTTCCAGTGGACAGAGCACATGTAGAAGAGTCGCTAAGAATCCATCCGTCTTGTATAATGTTATCGTCGGTATTGGGTGAAAGTATACTCACGGTGTATAGCTGTTGTCCTGTTGGCATTCGACAAACAGTTGCTACTTTGCGACATGGAGATAAAATAGCATAGGCAGTGTTAGAAGCACAAAGCCATACCCAGCCAGAGGGGAACGTCTGTCGTATCCGTAATGGCATTGCATAACCTTTGACTCCAAGTTCATAAAAGGTCATACCAGTGGGACCAGGCAAGCACAAAACCGGCCACTCCGGAGGCACCGGACACATATTCGATTTAGTCAACTTTGTATCCACTGCAACAACAGACTCATCCCAGCGCCATGATAACATATCGAGTCTCTTTAAATCACAAGATACATCTGCCACTCGTCGATATAAACCAGTAGTAAACCAAAAAGCACCAGTTGTTGTAGCAGCTATTCCAACGTCATTTGTAATCCAACGGAGTCCCAATACCATAGAACATTCCAAACCAAGTTGATCACTTTCCACTACCAATGTTGCTGTTGAACTGTCAGCTTTTTGCGAATTGTCTATTCGCCAATGCCAGAAAATAGATGTATCTGACGATTGTCCTGGAATCGCACACACAATATTCTTACTATAAGCTGCAACATGAATAGGAACCAGCGTATTTGTATTTGCGCTCAGAGAAAGCTGAATAACTGGTTGTTTTATACTGTCTCCAGTTGTAGATATGTCAATAACAAACAGTGCCAGTATGCCGTGCTGTTGATTCTGATCTGCAACAGACACAACTCCTATGGAATTGTTATCTATCCACCACACACAACGTACTTCACGAGCAAATTCCGCAGCCCACACTATCCTTTTTGTGTCGATTACCAAAACCACATTCCCCATACACTCTATCAACCACTTTTGACTTGAAGCATCAGGACACATCATAACATTTCGTGGTGGCGAGACAAGACATTCCAAACAGAGCGTCTGTAATTTGACATTACTTTTATTGTGCGACTCGGAACGCACGTTAGTCTCTGTTATAACTGCTGCAGATTGATGGTCCAACTCCCGATATCCTTGACTTCGTATTCTCGACATCTGCTGTGATGTCTCAAATACCATATTGTAAAAAGCCACGTCCGAACTAGGTGCACGCTCAAGCCATGTTCGTGGCTACCAATATTACAAAAACGACAAATTAGCTTTTATGCGTTTGAATTTGCCACACTTATTTTTTCTTCCGCAGTCACACTGGATAAAGCACACTTACATTTATTGTTTTGCTACGAGTACTTCCTTGTCTGTCCATGTGCACTCTTACATTCGCCTTTTCTTAGATAGATAGAAGATACGACAATAACAATGTAACAAATTCAGAACGTCTCTGCGAAACAAAGGAAATAAATAAATAAACAGAAAAGAGAGAGAGAAAAGAAACAAGTGCGTGTTATTTTATTTTTTAGAGTTCAACCACTTGTGGTGCATATTCACCCTCTTCTCTATCGGCTTCTTCTTGAAGTTGACTTCCTTTAGGAAGTAGCCAACCAAACCCAGCTAGCAGTAACCGAAGATGTTCAATTTCAGAGTCCAACAGTTGTTTGGCAAATTCATTTCGACACTCATAGACGTTGAGTACAAGAGAACGTAGGATTTCAGCAACAAAATTATCCTGTTCCAAGACAGAAGCCACAAACTCTTGTGGACACTCACGAAGTTGACAAATAAGAATGCGCAATAAAGGAGCAATAAGAGTTTCAACAACTTCTCTGTCTTTTAGAATATCTATACTGGCCAGTACCAAGTGAAGAATTCTCTTCCAATGCTCGATGCCCGTGAAATTCTGACCCACAAGAATCACTAGGAAGGATAGTTCAAATTCACCTAGCAACACATGTGCTCTGCTTTGATGTTGTGCAAGTATATTGCGTAGAAGCCATGATTTGTCCTGGCTGAAACGTCGAATTTCCTCGGGTGTTGCATCTTTTGGAAACGAGTGGCGTATATTGATGTGGGTGAAATGGAATCTATCGTCAGACTCCACATCTTTGCTAGCTGCTGCCTCACTGTCAATAATGGCCTGGACATCTGCAGCTGAAATGCCTTGGTCAGACATGCTGCGTGCATGTCGTTCCAGCATCCTACGCACTGAAGCAATCTCTTCATCTTCATATACTGAGCCCGTGGCTGATGAGAAGCATCCATGTGCAGGCAGCACATGTTGTAGAAGCTCTGACGTAATATGTTCTGTCAACAGTTGCCACCTCACATAAGCAGGCGGCTTATCGTCATTCGCTTCTCCCAATTGATATGCACCGAGACCAGAGTCCAAATCGCGAATATTCATACTCACACGCTCAACATCTTCTGGGCTAACAGAATCAAACGACAATAGATCTTCATTTTCTTTGCTCCATCTCCGTACCACAACCTATAAGAAAAGTAAACATTGTCAAAATATGCTTTTTTTTATTACAAGAAGCATTATAATCGGAAATAAAAATCATTGGCTATAATTGAATCCAAAAAATCCACCATCGTATATATTTTTATATTTGAAATAAGAAAATATTCGTCTTACCTCTCCTAAGCTGAAATTGTGAAAGAAACCACTGCGCATTCCTGGTTGCTTATCTCCATTCACCACACTATCCAGAAGAAAACAAAAGGGAAGACATTAAACAATTAAATATGCATTAGTTGTTTGCCCAGAAAAAAATATTGACAATCATGAGCAAATGTAAAGTAGTGGGGACAATCCTCAGCACATTGACAAATAAAATAATAATAAAAAGATACAAAACATGAATTAATGTATGCATACCTGTAATGAATATAGTGAATTCCAGGTGGAATCATTTTAAGCCCTTTAAACAATGGCCCTGTTTCCCACGTATCCAGGTCAATGCCGAATTCTAAGCCTGCCGGTGTATCCAACATCACAAGAAATCCGCCATGTTCGAACCTCGCCCTAGCTGTATTAGGATCCATTCTATATACAAAAAAAGTAATGTCTAAGTGTGGTTACCCCCTTATTGTTCTCTCACTCAAGAGGCTTCTTCGCAATGGTCTATTGCCACGCAAAATAGATATTATGGGGGAGAGGTAAAAAAATTAGTGATAGCAATGTGAATAAAGTTAGACAACGTATTTAATTGCAACCAATATCAAGGCTTGGTTGCGTAGAAACACAGCAATCGGTCCCACAGAGATGAGCAAAGGCGTATCAATTCTACATCTCCAAAAAAACCACAAGAGCATCATGCACAGACATGTGAGAGGTGAAAATGGTGAGATGGGGGAGAAATCTTCACATTTAAAACCTCAAAAAAGGGGGATCATTGTTTTCCCGCATGTCAGAAAGGATTCTGACAGAGTGGAAACCCAAAGTTGGGTTGTCAAAATACGTTGATGGGATTGTTGAGCGTCCCTGTAAAAAAAGGTTGGGATTCTAATCCCGATTTTATTCCCAAAGTTTGGCTCAAATAAAGAAAATATTTTTATGGCCAGAAAGACAAGGAAGCAAAAAGGTGAAAAGTATCTCCTCTTTTCTGGAGGGGGGGGAGGTGCGGCGACGTTTCAAGCTCAATAACTTTCCCTGATTGACAATTAAATACTTTTGAAACTTTCCACAAAACAAAAAAAATACCAATGCTCCTGGATTCTCTATACGCTATGTCGTGCATTTCATCAGCATAAGTAATGACGCTGTTTGCTACATTTCCCTTTTCTTCTTTCTTCTCTTCGAGGACATAAGAAAGAAAAAGCCAGAGGATCAATTTTCAACCTTTATTTGCATATTATTGCGTCATAATTAGGATTATTAACTCCCATTTCCTTTTATTTTTTCTTAGTTCTGTTATACTTTCTTTTTATCACTATATTAGGGACACAATCTACTTTAGCCTCTTCCTCTACTTTTATTAATATTCTTTACCTTCTAACTTACACAAGAGCGTAGATATGGTGGACGAGCCAATTGTCCGTGGATCATTTACAGTTGTTAGGCGCGATGACGGTAGTAGTAAGTATTTATTGTCATAAAAAAATACAACTATCAACTAAAAAAAAAAAGTACTATTAGTTGTCACTAATATCTTACAACAAAATATTACTTTCTCTCCTCTTAAAAAAAACCACGACAATGGTTAACAAACTGTAGAACAAGTAGAGGAACACATAGAGTTTATGAGGCTAGCAATAATGCAAGCCAATTTGGCAGCACCAGACTATCACAGATTCAATACAGGTATAATGATAGTCAAGAACTTGCAACCATTATCCACAGGTCATTCTCGAGATAAGCATGCACCAAGTCTTCACGCAGCGGCAAACGCTATTGCCAAAGCTCGTCATGGACCACGTGCTCATCTATTAGTAGGATCTACAATGTACACGACTATGGAACCTTGTTCCTCGACTATTGTGTCTAAAATTCCCTGCACAACTCATATCATCAATGCACGCATTAAAAAAGTAGTGATTGGTGTCA
Source organism: Coemansia sp. RSA 988 (assembly GCA_027577275.1). Classification (NCBI taxonomy): domain Eukaryota; kingdom Fungi; phylum Kickxellomycota; class Kickxellomycetes; order Kickxellales; family Kickxellaceae; genus Coemansia; species Coemansia sp. RSA 988. The sequence continues at coordinate 111,649 of JANBQQ010000012.1, read as the reverse complement.
AGGAACCAGAATCCTTTGTTAATTGCAAAGGCGTTGAAACTCTACGTACTGCTGGTATTGATGTCGTACATATGCAAATGTTGCAGGAAGAATGTCTAAAGACAAACATTCATCTTCTCACTTAGTCATCCTTTCTATTCTTATCCAAAGCCCTTTTATCCTTTTCTTCTCCCCGTCATAATCTTAAAAGTGAGATATACTGTCCGTGGTTTTATATCTGGAAAAAAGGTGGCATTGAAGCAATAAAGGAAGATAGTAAAAAAACACTACTTCAGATGTAAGACAATATGTTGATTTAGACACGCCAACCAAAAAAATGTGAAGCTAGATTCAAGCAAAAAAAAAAAGACGCCTAAACTATGCTAAAATCTTCGTTTTGTCAAACTAGTTCCCAGAGGGTACAATACCATTGGGATCCTTTTCTGCGAGTTTGCGGTAGTATTCAGCATACTGAGCATATTCAGGGCTGGTAGCAGCATATTGAGAATAGTAGTCAGCAGTCTGTTGATTAGTCCACTGAACCGCCTGTTGATCGCCACCGGTCGGTTGTTGCTGAGAATAACCACCATACGAGGCTCCTGTCGCCATGTTCTGCTGTGTCGCTGCTGCTGCGGGGTCGCGGGAATATAACTGCTGTCCCCACTGCTTCTGTTCTGCCGCCATATCAGCCGTGCCTGCTCCATAGCCCGGATATCCACTACTACCAGCTGACATCTGCTGTTGCTGCGGCTGTCCATAACCACCACCATACATGGGCTGGGCGCCACCGCCTGATCCCCTCTGTTGACGATCATATCCACCCATTTGACCGCCAGAGAGCTGGCCACCAGGCCTTCTCTCGCCATATCCTCCTCCCTGTCGTCCCTATACAAAATACCACCCCCGCATAAAATTCCATTTGGATATCCAAGAAGCGTATATCGAACCCTCCAAAGAAGGAAATCAAACATACAGATTGCAACATAGAAAAAATAATACAACCCACCAGACAAAAGTACAAACCTCCTCCAACAATAATAATAAAAGAAAGGTGGGTGGGGATGGATCATAAAATATCCAATACACAAACAGCAGATAACAAAAATGCGTGCATAGGATGTGGATGTCGCCAAAAAATAATAATAAATAAACATAGCGACCTCCAAGATACATCAAATAAAAGAAAAACACAAACATACGGTAGAACCCAATTAAGACAATACATCGCAAAAAAAAAACAACCACATAAACATGCAAACAAAAACAAAAAGGAATCATGCTCTCCATACAATAAAGTAGAGAGTAACGGTCAATAAAGGAAAAAAACTTACCTGAATGCTTTCGATCTTCTCCTCAATCATACTACGCGCACGCATACAAGCAGCATGATCACCTTCAATTGTAACAGGTCTAAGCGGACCACTCCTATCAGAGCCCTGAATAACCTGAATCTTCGTTCCAGTAGATTGCTGAAGATACTTGATAGTTTCACCGCCTCTACCAATAACCACTCCTACAGCCTCCGCAGGAATTTGTAACTCCTCCATATGTTGTTGTGGCCGTTGCATATCTCCCTGAAACCCCCGACCGTCAGACATAGGATATCCACCACCTCCGCGACCAGAAAACCCCATTTGCGGAGGCGAGGGCTGCATCCCATTAGAACGGTAGCCTCCAGAGTCGTTCCTGGATGCGCGCTCCGCAACAATGTCCATGATACGGGCACGCGCCATATCGACCTGCTCAGGTGTGCCTAGAAGACGAATGGGCCGCTCAGGACGTCCATCGTCTGGCTGCACCTGCACGCCGCAGCTAGTAGAGAATTGAATATCCTTGATGCTCTCGCCGCCACGCCCAATAATCAGACCAACCTTACTGCTAGGTACCATTATGGTGACAGCTGGGGGCGACTGCTGCTGCTGTTGGGACGGCACCTGCGTCTGGTGGTGGGGGCTGACAGCCGAAGACATCCGGTCCTGGCGGTCAATAAATGACATAATGTCCTGACGCGCAGCCTCCGTAGCAGGCACCGGCCCCTCAATGGAAACCTGTCGCTCGGGCAGATGGCGGTCATTGGAGTCGAACTGGATGCGCACACCGTGCCGCTGCTCAATCGATCGCAAGTTGTTCCCGTTGCGTCCAATAATCAACCCTGATAGCTGCGAAGGTACCGGGAATGCAAGCACGGGCTGCCGCGTCCCGCCCTCTTCTTCCATCCGCCGTCGGCTGTCCTGCCGTCCCATCGAGGGCCCATCGCCCTCGTCCGACCAATCGCGCTTGTGTCCACGCGACCCTGTGCGATCATTGCTGCCGGCGTCGGGCGACGCGCTGCGTCGGGCTGGTGCCCCCCTCGTCGCTGTCTCGGCTCTCGCGTCGCCTGCGCTTGCTTGCGCTGTTGGCTGCTGCATTGACCCGAGCTTTGCTGCTATTGCCCGCGCCCGCGCTAATGCGTTGTTCATGTCTGGCCTGCTGGCCGACTCCATCGATGGCACGCGTGAGCTTTCCTCGTCTGCAGGTGCCTTCACCTCCACCTCGCCAGCCCTTTCTTCATCATTAGCGCTGGTATCTTCCTCCTCATCTTCCTCCTGACTGTGCTGTTCCTCGTCGTATTGCTGCTCGTCAATATTGTTGTGGCCGTTGCCCAGTTCCTCTTCGGATGCCTCGACAGCTTGCTGCTGCTGCTGCTGCTCCCCTTCATTACCATTGTCACTGGCTACCTCCTCTTTAAAAGAGTCAACAACTTGCTGCGCCGGCAGCTGCTCTGTCTCGCGAGCGTCAAATGACGTCGTCGACACCGGTGTCTGAGGGATCTCTTCTGACATTATGCAAAGTTTAGCCTTAAGAAATAAAATAAAAAAAAGCAGTTTATGTGTGAGATATTGAAAGTTCCAACAGGCTTGGAGAAAGCTTTTCATTACTTACAAGCTGATTGATTAAATGTGTAATTGAATTTACGGGATTAGGCGGTAACGACAGGTTGGTCAGCTTTGGGGATCGAAACTGTTCGGGGGACAATGCCGCCTGAGACTGGCAGACGCGACGCCGCTCCAGCGCGTAGGAACTGGTCAACTTCACGCGCTGCCTGGCGGCCCTCGTTGATGCCCCAGACTACGAGGCTCTGTCCACGGCGGCAGTCGCCCGCAGCGAAGACCTTGCTGACACTTGTCTGGTAGGAGCCATCGGACGTCTGAATATTGGACCGTGGCCCTTGCGCAACAGCATGCTCCTCGATAACGCTATTCTCGGGACCCAGAAAGCCCATAGCCAAAAACACCAGATCCGCCTTGAAAACCTCCTCAGAGCCGGGCACTTCTGCCATCGACCACTGGCCATTGTCCTTCTTGGTCCACTCCACGCGCACAGTTTCGATGGCTTCAACGCACCCAGCGCCGTTGTCGACAAAGCGCTTGGCAGACACGCAGTACTCGCGCGGATCGCGCCCCCAGCGCGAAACGACCTCCTCGTGTCCGTAGTCCACCCTGTACACACGCGGGAATTGTGGCCATGGGTTGTCGCTGGCGCGCTGGCGTGGCGGCTGCGGCAGCAGTTCAAAGTTAACCACGCTGGCCGCTCCCTGGCGCACGGCTGTGCCGATACAGTCGTTGCCTGTGTCGCCGCCGCCGATCACCACTACGCGCTTGCCAGCAGCTGACAGAGACGACGCTACCTCCGCCGGTGCGCTAAGGAGCTTCTTGGTGTTGGCCGTCAGGTACTCCATTGCAAAGTGTACTCCGCCGAGTTGTCGGCCCTCAATTGCCAGATCGCGCGGCCACGTCGCTCCCGTCGCCAGCAACAATGCATCGTGCTGTGCCAGCATGTCACCCGCTGCGTGGGTCACGCCGACGTGTGCTCCAGTCACAAACACAACGCCCTCAGCTGCCATCTTGTCGACGCGGCGCTGCACCAGCCGCTTGTCGAGTTTCATGTTCGGGATTCCATAAGTCAGCAACCCACCAATGCGATCCTCTCGCTCAAATACCGTTACCAGATGCCCGGCGCTGTTCAGCTGATCAGCTGCCGCCAACCCCGCCGGCCCCGAGCCGACAATAGCCACATGCGCTCCCGAACGGCGCGCTGGCGGCATGGGCGCCATCCATCCGCGCTCCCATGCGTGGTCGATGATTGCCGCTTCAATCGACTTGATAGCCACGGGCATCTCGCTGATGCCAGCAACGCACGCGCCCTCGCACGGCGCCGGGCACACGCGTCCGGTAAACTCTGGAAAATTGTTTGTCGCCATCAATCGGTCGAACGCATCGCGCCACTGGTCGCGGAACACCAGCTCATTCCATTTGGGAATGACGTTGCCGATCGGGCACCCATCAACATCCGACTGGCAGAACGGTACGCCGCAGTCGATGCAGCGCGCCGCCTGAACCTGTAGCTGTGCTTTCGTCTGCCGCGCCGATATTTCGTCCCAATCGCCCACACGCCGCTTCGCGCTGCGGTAGCGATCGCCGCGCCGCTTGTATGCGACAAATCCACGCAGCTTGTCCAGCTTCTTGACGCGCTCGGCCAGCAGCGTGTCGTCAACCATTGCATCCTCAATATCCACCAATCCATTGCCCATCGCTGCTGCTGGCTTGGGTGAGCCGCTGTCCTTTGAATCTACGCAGATCGTCTCCTCAGATTCTGAGCCTGAGCCGGGCGCGCTTGAACTGTCACGCGCTGCCGCCTTGGCTCGGGCAGCCTCTTCCTCCTCTAGCACACGCTTGTAGTCTGTTGGCAGCACCTTGACAAATCGTGGCAACTCCGCACTAAAGCGTCGCAGCACATCCCGTGCGCGCGGAGAGCCTGTTAGTGCTGCGTGCCGCTCAATCGTCGTGCGCAGCCATGCGGCCTCTTCGCCGTGCACCGTCTGCAGCTCAACCGACTCGGTGTTGCACTTTTCGCGGAAGCCTTCTGCCAGCACGTACGCAATGCCGCCCGACATCCCCGCCGCAAAGTTACGTCCGACGTTGCCTAGCACCACCACGCGCCCTCCTGTCATGTACTCGCAGCCATGGTCGCCGAGACCCTCCACGACTGCAAGCGCCCCTGAGTTGCGCACTGCAAACCGCTCTGCCGCAAGGCCGCTTATAAATGCCTCGCCGCTCGTAGCACCAAATAGACATACATTGCCAACTATGACGTTGTCCTCTGCCTCAAACTGCGAGTTGCGCGGTGGGAAGATCACAAGCTGCCCACCAGACAGACCCTTGCCGACGTAGTCGTTTGCGTCGCCCTCCAAATCCACCGCAATCCCCGGTGCCAGGAACGCACCCAGCGATTGGCCCGCCGAGCCGCGCAGATGTAGCCGCACCGTGCCGCTAGGAAGCCCATCCAACCCATGTGAGCGCGATAGATGGTACGACAGAATCGTGCCAAATGCGCGATCAGTGTTGCAAATGTCCGCTGAGATCTCTACCGGCTTGCCCGTCTGTAGGCTATCAATGAGCTGCGGTAGCAATGTCGCATCCAGCCGGCTCTCAAGCTGGTGATCTTGCTTCTCCACAGCAAACGTGGCCACGCCCGGTCGCATGGTATGCGCTGGTTTTAGTAGCATGCTCAGATCCAGTGCACCCTTACTGAACTGGTAGTCCTCGCGCACCTGTAAGTGCTCTGCCCGCCCCACCAACTCGTTAAGTGTGCGGTAGCCGAGTCGCGCCATGATCTCACGCAGGTCCTCCGCCAAGTAGCTGAAGAAGTTAATTACGTGCTCTGGTTGTCCACGGAATTTTGCACGCAGCACCGGATCCTGTGTTGCAACACCTACCGCGCAGTTGTTCTGGTGGCAGCGCCGCAGGTACACGCAGCCGAGTGTGATCAGCGGAGTTGTTGCAAACCCAAACTCCTCTGCTCCCAACATCGCCGCCACTGCAACATCATTGGCTGTCTTCAGCTGCCCGTCAGTCTGTAGCACCACGCGCCGCCGCAAGTCGTTAAGCACCAGCGTTTGATGCGTTTCGGCAAGCCCTAGCTCCCAAGGCAGCCCGGCGTACTTGATACCCGTCCATCGCGCCGCCCCTGTGCCGCCGTCGTGTCCGGCAATCAGAATGTGGTCAGCTAGCGCCTTGACAACACCCGATGCAACCACTCCGATGCCCACCTCCGACACAAGCTTGACTGACACGCGTGCTTGCGCGTTGGCGCTCTTCAAATCAAAGATCAGCTGCTTCAGATCCTCAATCGAGTAGATATCGTGGTGAGGTGGCGGCGATACGAGCGTGACGCCTGGAGTCGTGTGCCGCGTCTTGGCAATGTCCTTGGACACCTTCGTTCCAAGAAGCTCTCCCCCCTCGCCTGCCTTTGCTCCCTGCGCCATCTTGATCTGCAGCTCATCCGCATCCGAAAGATAGTTGCTAGTAACCCCAAAGCGTCCCGAGGCTATCTGCTTGATTGCAGAGCGCTCGCTATCACCGTTCTCGCGCGGCACAGATCGCTCTGGATCCTCACCGCCCTCGCCTGAGTTGCTCTTGCCGCCGAGCCGGTTCATCGCCACTGCAAGCGTCGTGTGTGCCTCCTTTGAGATTGATCCGTAAGACATCGCGCCCGTGCAGAAGCGCCGCACTATGCTGGTCCACGGTTCCACCTCGTCCAGCGGAATCGCACGGCTCTCGTCACCGTAGCTAATGTCCAGGAGTCCGCGCAGAGTGCAATCGCGAATCGAGTCTGCTGACGCCTGGTTATACTTTTGCCAGGATGCCTTGTTTTTCGTCCTGACTGCGTCTTGCAAACTTGCAATCGACCCTGGTGTATTTACGTGCTTCTCGCCGCCCTTGCGCCAGTTATACTCCCCCTCATCGTTAATCGGTGCAACTTGGCCATCTTCAGATCTGTCCAGGAATGCCAGGTCGTGTCGCGCTAGTGCATCAGCCGCAAAGCCCGCAATCGTTGTGCCACCAACTCGCGACGCCGTCCCCACAAAGCACCTATCGATGACCTCGGCTGCGATGCCTAGCGCCTCAAAGATCTGAGCACCTTTGTACGATTGCAGCGTCGAAATACCCATCTTTGACATGACCTTGCGGAACCCGTCGTCAACTGCGTGTCGGAACTGCCCTACGAGCCCCTCCACTGGTCTGTCTGTCAGCACTCGCTCGCGATGAAGCTTGGCAATGGCCTCGTAGACCATGTACGGGCAGACCGCATCAACGCCATAGCCTACCAGCACGCAAAAGTGGTGTGTCTCGCGCGCCTCACCAGTTTCGACAAGCAGTGCTACTCTAGCGCGAAGCTTGACTGCGACCAGATGGTGGTGCACTGCACCCGCCGCTAGTAAGGCTGAAAGCGCAACGCGCTCGGGCCCGACGGCACGGTCAGATAGAATCACTACTTTGCAGCCTTCGCGAATTGCCTGCTCGGCCTCCTTGCATACCCGGTCAAGGGCCGGCGCATAGCCATCGATGCCTTCGGCAGCAATGTACGTGGTATCGATTGTACGCGTGTTCCAGCCAGGGTACTTGTCAGCCATATTGCGGATAGCTTCCAGCTCGCCGTCAGTCAGCACAGGCGAGTCGAGTGCAAGGCGGTGTACCTGATGCTCTGAGGTTTCAAGCAGGTTCACCTCTGGGCCGATGTGACATGCTAGTGACATGACAATTTTTTCGCGAATAGGATCTATAGGCGGGTTTGTGACCTGCGCAAACAACTCGCGGAAATACTCGTAAGGCAGCCGCGGCGACGGATCCAAACAAGCGAGCACGGTATCGTTGCCCATTGAGCCGAGTGGCTCCTTGCCGCCCTGCACCATTGGCCCAACGATAAGATTGAGCTGCTCGGCAGAATAGCCAAAGACGCGCAGTCGCCGATCGCGCGAGATGGGCGTGCCATCAACGGCAATTGGCTTGTGGCTCGGCTCCAGATGCTCGAGGCGGATCTGGTGCTTGTCGATCCACTGTTGGTACGGGTGCTGTTGAGCAAACTGAAGCTTAAGCTTCTCATCGTCGACGATGGTGCCTGCGCGCGTGTCGACTAGCAGCATGCGCCCTGGTTTCAGCCGACCCTTTTGCAACACCGTCGCAGGGTCCACTTTGACAGTGCCGACCTCGGACGCGCAGATCATGCGGTCATCCACTGTTACGTAGTAGCGGCAGGGGCGCAGACCGTTGCGGTCAAGCGATGCACCGCAGTAGCGTCCGTCACTAAAGGTGAACAGAGCAGGGCCGTCCCAGGGCTCCATGATGCACGAGGCCCATTCATAGAACGCGCGCTTTTCAGCAGGCATCTGCGGATTGTTTTGCCAGGCCTCGGGCACCATGACCATCACTGCCTCGGGCATGCTCATTGCGCCGCTTACCACGAGCAGGTCGAGCACATTATCGAAAGCGGCGCTGTCGGAGCCGAACTCATCAATGATGGGAAAGGCACTCTGCAGCTTATCTCCAAAGGCGCTGGAGCGCAGCAGGCCTTCACGTGCACGCATCCAGTTCTCATTGCCGCGCAACGTGTTAATCTCGCCTACTCGTTAGAAACAAGACAAGCGATATGAAAAGCGATTAGAAAATCACATGCGGCTCAAAATCTCGGGTGGGGGGGGGGGACGATTTCTGCCCCCTCCACACCACAACCATAAAGACAGTCACAGATGAGGCATCCTGATCGCCTGAGCGATAGATAGCAGATAGGAAGGAGGGATTGCGAAAGATGGGATGCGATAAGAAGCATCATGCGATCGTGCACACGATGGCCGAGGCCATGTATGCTAGCTTACATAAATATTCAAAGCATGTGACAGGGGCAGATGGCGGTTTCGGGGAATTCTGCTCGACTTACCATTGTGGGCACACCAATTAAAGGGCTGGGCGCGCTCCCAAGATGGAAACGTATTGGTGCTGAAGCGCGAGTGAACCAGTGCAAAGTGTGTCTCAAAGTCGACGTCGCGCAGATCGGGATAGTACTCGGGAACCTGCGCCGGCGTAAGAAGGCCCTTGTAGACAATGTTGCGGGTGGCCAGCGAGCACACGTAGAACCAGCTCTTGAAGCCAATCTCATGAATAGCGCGCTTGCGTAGGATAAACAGGCGGCGCTGGAAATCGGCTTCGCTCAACTGCTCGGCTATTGCGACGACCAGCGGCTGCATAATCACAGGCTCGCGTGAACGGCCAATGGGGCCAAGAATCTCTGAGTTGGCAGGCACGCGGCGCCACGCAGAAACTTGCAGGCCCAAGCCGACAGCAATTCGGTCAAACACGTCAGTGCTCTGCTTGCGCACGACGCTGTCCTGGTGCGTGAAGACGTTTCCGGTAGCATATTGGCCAGTCGGGGGCAGCACGCAACCGAGTTCGCCGAATATCTTGGCCATGAACTTGTGTGGCATGGCAGCCATGACGCCAGCGCCATCGCCGTCGCGCTCGTCCGCGCCGGTCGCGCCGCGATGGCTCATGTTGCACAGCAGGTCTTCCGAGTCACGCAGGATGCTGTGCGAGGCAACGCCCTTGATGTTAATGATAAAACCAACACCGCAGGCATCGCGCTCATTTGTGGGGTCATACAAGCCCTGCTTTTGGGGCAGGGCGTCTGCCCAGCCGTATCCAGCTGCCGCAGCACTGTTGACATGAGGGACATTGGGGGCCATATCTCGACAAACTAAATGTTTTAAAATAATAGCCAAGTTATGCGCTGGTGTTCAGCTTCTGCACACACAAAGAGAAAGAAGTGAGTAGTGCACAATGCACGATGATGTTTTACAAATACGCCACGAATATTGTAGCTAGCAAAAAAAAACAAGATAGTTTGAGCACTAATAATCCTTCTACTCGGTGCGAAATGTAAGAGCAAAAATAAAGCTGCCGAGAAAGTAATGAAAGGAATGTAATCAAGCGACTAGAGAAAGGCCTGGTGCGCTCTCGATCGAAATGTAGTGTTTGAAAGCCGAATCTGGCGCGTTTATATATTTTTTATTTTTCGCGAGGCGGTGATTAATGTAGAAATCCGCAGAGAGAAAGTAAAGGTTTCGACCGGGCAAAAAAAAATAGAAAGGAAGGAAGCGAAGCTAAGGCCTTTTATATGCATTGATGGTCGGTATCGAGCTTGCAAGATTGACCTAGACGTCAAGGAAAATTTTGCAAGATACATGGGTGGAGGATGAAAGAAACGCGCATTGCTTCACAACGCATATACGGAGACAAACGAGCCACTCGGGCCAGCGCTTGGACGGCGTCCACAGCAGAGGAAAAAACATCCGAAATGCCTTCTGATCTTCTTAGGACATTTTATTTATCTCTCATCGCTAGATTTACCTCCGACCATTTCAGCGCGCAAAACGGATTCTCAATTTGGTGGACATGTCCTTCCGAAACTATCCGACAGTGAATCATGTGAGGAGGAGAGTGCCACGCAACCAAATGAGAGCCCGTTCCGGCAGATCCCACTCACTTTATGTCTGA